>KV428068.1:0-128521 GCA_001632355.1 Sistotremastrum suecicum HHB10207 ss-3 | reverse complement strand
AATTTAGTAATCCCCGCCAACTCCGGCAGGCCTCCGCAGGAGGGGCTTATGACCCCATTCCGTTTTTTGTCCAGGCTCCTCCGCCGCTCTCTCTCCATCCACACACGTCCAAATTTCTCAAAAAAATTATACAATGATATGTGTGACTCTCACTCCGCTGAATGTAATTTAAAATTGATTTTATAATGCGGCAAAGTGTGTGAAATCTGCCAGTCTTATCAGGCCCTCAAAAACTTCAAAGCACCTGTGTTTGACTTGACACCGAGACGAGGACGTTCCTTTGAGGGCTTGAATCATGTCCTGGAAGAATATCAAGCAGTTTCTGCAACAATTGGGAATATTATAATCACATCCGCCGGTGCAACGAAAATGCGCTGGTTTATTTCAACAGGAGATGCATCACGTGACAGGGTCACTTTCTGATGCATCTTTGTGCCCGCCAGCAATCTTCAACGTTATCGTGCGTCGTTTCGGCCCGGGCACAGTGCTATGCCACCCAGGAGACCTCCTGTCACTCCTGTGCAGCTCACCTCTTCATCCCGGCGATCCAAGACTCCCAGTCGACCCCTCCACCTCATCCTCTCCACCATCGTTCTCCTCTGCCTCCCGTATTCTTCATCTGCCTCTGCGTTCGCCGTGCCATCTGCCTCGACCATGTTCCCGTTTGCAACCACCTCTTGTCGCTTCGCCAACTCTCGAGCCTCTCGGTGGATAATCAGCAAGAATATGAGATACAATTCTGCTGAACTGTGAATCTGGCGGTCTTGGGGGGAGTATAAGCTTCCAATCCATCTGCAAGGCATTCGAGCTTTCTTCTTGTCCGTCCGTATCAGGAAGAGTGAGGGAAGCCATTATCGATGAGCAGAGCAGCCAGAACGCGCTGCGTCACACTTGTGACCTCGGTCACAGGTTCAGAGGCCGGGATTTTCGAATATCCTCCATTATAATTCAACAAGCTCCCACAGCCCATATACATGTCTAGACCGCATTTGTATCCACATCTAAAGCTACTTTGCGAAAAAACTGCGCTTTTATCCCTCAAAAAGAGGGAGAGCCAGGTGATCTTTCATTTTCAAGGTATGCTGCTCATGGAGACTTTGCTACGACGTGCAGACCCCTAGATTTTTTCATTTTGATACACTGGATACTATCGAGTCTATCCTATCTGTTATTGAAAAAATGGAGGGAATCGGTTGCGTCGAGGGTTCACACTTGTCGGGGGAAGGCTTGGGGTCGCTAAGGCATTAATTCACAAACCCCTCCGCCAGGCGGCGGAGGGGCGGAGATTTCGGAGCGGTGTTTGAATCGAACCTAGGCTGCTCCGAAACCCGACCATACCAACCGAGCCACAGCAAGAGCCACATACCTCGCCATACCAACACAGACCTTGCGTTAGATATCTATACCGTAATGAGACGGATGTCGGTTTCATTGCAAAGTCTGAGAGGAGGATTTGGTCAAGGTTCAGTCGGAGAGTGGAGGATGGGTCTCATGGGTCGACACTTCGACAGATCTATAATGCTCCGTATCATCAAGGCTATATTGTGCTATTCCATGAAGTCCTTTCAGTCATCAAGCACCGCGTGACGTGTCCGAATCCACGACTCGGATGTACTATGTCATATTTGGATCTCAATGTGAATGCCATATATAAAGTCGATCAACCAAAATGATATTAATGTGTGCTTCGTGGACTAGAATTGACGATGGAACGGGGTGGAGCGAGAGAGTGAGAATCTCATATTGTCCCGTTCAAGTCTGTAGAACCGAGGCCAAGGCCAAGACGCGAGAAGGAGCCGCGGAAATCGTTGAGTCGAGAGACGCGTACACAGGTACAAACAAGACGCCCTCGTCCCCTCCTCTCATGACTTAAGCCTGCCACCGTCGATGTTGTTCTTCACATCACCTCTTTGTCCTCTCTCTACTTCACCAGTGACTGTTTTAATGCTCTCCAGCTCATTATCTTGGACTCCTGCAGACATACCCCACCCAGAATCGTCTGTCAAGACGCGAACTCGAACTTCCGAGTCCTTTCCCTTCCAGTCGCGTTCGTTGCACTGCGTCAATTCATTGCTCTTGACTTTCTTTGCCTCCCAAACGCAAGATTTGAGGATCGTCTCTGCCACAGACATGGGCTCCCGTACTTGGTTCCATCGCTCTCGCTGGTCACAATACCGGCTCTGTTCTGAGAGTGGGTGGCATGATTTGAATAGCTCAAGGGCAGGCCTTTTTTTTGTGGATCTACCCTCCTCAAATGCACCCATCGATCCCGATATCTTCCCCTAAACTCATCAATTTCCTTCATGGCCCCTTTCTGATCTAATGCCACACCCGCCAACCGAAGAGTTGCTGCTGCGAATCGCAATCACATTTCGGCTGCCGCTCGTCTCCCGTCTCTCCTCGGGCCAAGCTACGACTGACCTTGCCCTCGCCGCGCACAGATCATGGACGATCATCCCCAAACGTCCCCACTGTCAACCAACGGCCAGGATTCCTGAACCATGAGTTTCACGCTCGCGATGTCTCACATGCCAATGCCTGTCGTTCACCACCGTCAAAGCCTGTCGTTCAAGTGACCTTACAGTAATCCTGAAGCGATGTCCAAAGGTCCGACGCTGACCGTGGTCCGTCCTCCTGGGAGAAGATCGTCCGTTAACTCACCGAGCGCAAAGAGTTGCCCCCTCAGTATTTTCGGGGAATCCGGGAGACCCTGAATTGTAGTGTCTGGTAAGTCTCTGGCCTCTTTGTGACTCCGGCTCTGATTCTCTTGTGGCCTTTCTCTTCGACTCTGACAAAATTTGAAGTATTTCTCTTTTGAATTGTGGATGTTTATATCGCAACCTCCTGTATCTCATTGCATTGGCGTGTCTCGAATTATCGTTAGTTCACATAGTGATTGCCTTGTATTTCTCCCCCTGAAACACGAATTTATTCATTTAATATTGAATTTTGGAGCGACCCCCTCTCTGGTCTGAGTAAAAATGTTTCCAATACATGCGATCCTATCTTAAATTATGCCAAATGTCTCGAGTCTAGTCGAGTCTGTGCAAGTCTGTGCAAGTCTGTGATCGGGACCCTAGGAATCCTGGTCTCGCAGGTATATACCGTCTATACCGGCACATTCCGATCTAGCACTTTCCTGATGCAGGTGCTTCGTATCGTCCTCATGTCAAGAAAGAAGCCAATCCAAGAAGCAACGAGAATTGCAAGAAAGATGCCGTGCTTATATTGGCATAGGGGAACGATTCACGCAGTGGGAGGAAATGTAAGATCTAAAATCAGAGTCAAAACCTGCGCGACAAACTGTTCAAGGACATCGAATCACATACGAATACGAGTGCCAATCTTACTGACACTGAAATTTCTTCTCATGCACTCGTAGACTCACTCCAATTTCAGAGCGCGAGCCCATGTCGAGTGCAATCTAGTAACAGCACGTCGACTTCTGGCGCTGGTCTCGTCATCCGAGTGCTGTTCCCACTGCCGAATCACTTCTTCAGAAATACCTCGCATCCGAAGTAACGGTTTGGCTTTCTCGAAACCATCCTGAGAGATAAAACCTTCAGGTTCGGAAAGAAGGTCAAAGGTCAACTCGTACCATGAGATCAATTCTACTGAGTCTTCCCAGAGCGTCTCCGTTCTCGATATTCAAGTTGCCCCCATCCCATCCAACGGGCATTCGATACACAACCGCTTTGATCGTCTCCTCATCAATGCGCTTATTGTCCAGCAATGCGTCTCGGACTCTGAATCGCATGACGCTCTCAGGTCCGTCTTCTCGGGCAAACATTTCATTAAAGATCCGCAGCATCTACGTCCCTTGAGCTTCCGGCTTATCGTCGTCTCTAGCGGCCGGTAGTCGTTGACCAAATTCGTCCAAGAAAATCTCATCCCAGTCCGAGAGAATGATCAGGCCCCCTATGAAAAGACTTAATCGCCTGCGGTGATTCGTAACACAAAACCTACCAGGTCGAAGACATCGGATGAATTCCTCAATCGCCCAGCTTTGTTTATCGCTTTTGATCTAAATTCGATACATTAGTGGGTGGGGTAATGATAGGAATATGGTCCTCAGTGCGCACGTGCAATAGAACGGTACGAATATGAACAAGATCAAACTGGTCATAAAATTGCTGCAGACCGTCCAGGAGGTTGCCTTGGATGAAACTGCACATCACTATAAATTTTCATTCAGTTGAGTGAGGCGAGAAGTCACCTGAAATTATCTAGCGCATTCCTTGAGGATACGGTTTAGAAATACGGCCTCAAACCATGAATCACGAAGATACCAACGTCGAATGGAATGGTGCCACGTCGAATCCGGTTACCTTAGCATGGGGATACGCTCTGGCGATCTCGAAAGACCTATAAGTCCAATGTCAGGTCGACTTATCACCAAGAGGCAGTGGATCTTTGACCAGATGCCAGAGCCGCTGCCAATATCGAGGACAGTAGGAACGCTATCATTTGGTGGTCCTGGCTTGAGCAAATCATCGAGTTCGACGTCTGAAATGGGGCACGGCCCATTCATAAGGAGGTTCCACATTTGATGCTGGATATTAAGCCTCTGAAAGCATTGATTGAGACCCGCATCTGTTTATCTGATACCGATAGCAATGGATGAAACGCACATCATGATCACCTTTTCGACCTTCGGCCGATATAAAGTATCCATCCGACTCTGATTCCTTGGCTAACTGGCTGCCCTGATTGGAAGTCGTCGAGTGTTCAGACATGCGAGAGTCCACGAAGTGGTACAAGCAGGGAGCAACAGCGCTTCCGAATTCAGTTCGACAAGCGCTGCCTGGCAGTTTTCCCTCGATCACACACCCTCGACAGATCATTGGTGGTGCCGAACACCCAATCGTCAATAAGAAGAGGATTCGAGACAGGGTCCGACGGGGTCGATAGGACAAGACCTGATTTGTTGGAATATATTCTGAGTCCTGACTCCTGAAGCGCCACGTAACCTGAATATGGCTAAGCCAGTTGCAAAGGGGGTCAGAATCCTAGCTTACAGGGAAGAAATACAACACGTTTCACTGCGTGTCGGATGTTGAGCTTCTGAACCAGCGGCGTCGAGGGTGCACTATTTCAAGAGATATTGTCATCGTAACTTCGCGCCTGAGGGCACATGTGGGGAAAAGCCATCATAAAAGACATCCTGAGACCCAAAAGGCGTCATACAATTCAATCATTTTGCTTAGGACGCACTAATGCTCGACTTGGAAGATGGACATTTTTGTCCGCTGAAGTTGTTTCTGAAGTGACTTACAAGAAGCTTTGAGGATTCCTCTGCTGATGGCAGGCTCTCGTAATCTCATCATGGTCATTGGCGGGTTTCGCATTTCCCAAGAGCCATCCGTCGGTCAAATTTTTGAAATGCTTCCGTGATAAATGGTAAGGTTCAGAATTTTGCGCCCATTTATTTCCCACGGGTTTGCTTCCGCTAACAGTGATCCTACCCGATTCCGAGTAAATCGCTGCCCTCATCCAACACTCCAGCGGCCCAGCATTAACCAAAATCAGGTTCGACGCTGGCCCAATTCAAACTGTAAGGTTATCAGTGTGTCAACCTCAAAATTCCAGGCCAACTTTACAGGAGTGACGTCATTGATTTCCCTTATCAAGTTTCTTTTGAGTCACTGACGCGTTCTGGAGGAAGCGGGGGACTCACCTTCGGCATAGGATGGGCTCACCCAGGCAGGATCAATCTTGAGACTCGGAGGAAGTGGATTGAGCCTACCGGAACGGGACGGCTCGAAACTTGTTCTGCCTAATTCAGGCGATACATGCCAAATTCGGATGCGCGCCTCTGTTCGCTGACTTTGCACAACAGCTCCTGCATACTGCTTCGTGAGTATGTCGACATGAGATGACTTGGACGCACCATAACGTAGCGGAATCTTTCTTATGGCCATAATGAGGGCGTTGACTCGTGGCAACAGAGCGAAATTGTGGCACGGCTGCGAGTGGCACAACGCAACTGACCTATAAAAGATCGGAGATTCCTCTCTTTTCTTGTCGCCCCTTTTGTCTGCGACGATGGGTTGGAACCTCCGTAACTTCTTCTCCAAGGTCAACACATCGTTGCCAAAGCCCGACCCTCGTCCCCCTTTCCACGACGCGTCCCAGAGACGTCGCTTGCGAAAGCCGACCGTGACTGCTGCTCAGACAACACATACCAACACATTATTCTCTACCTTCTTCGTGGACTCTAGTGCGGATGCTTCAGGGAACAGATATCGGTCAAGTCTGGTGTTCGAGGAAGGTCCATTCGGGCCCATCCCTCCGATGAACGATTTGCCAGGGACAGGAGAATATCGAGTGAGGAAGGCATATCCGAGAGTTGATAATAGCGTGCCACCATTTTCTGCACCTCCAGCTGTTACATCCCATAGGTGCGGCCTCTCGATTGTCAGTAAAGCATATCGCTCATCGATGTTCAGACCACATGTGCTCACCAGAAAACCGAGAACTCGGTTTGTCTCAATGCCGGCACCTCAACGCGATTATCCAAACTTGGACGATGAAGCCGGGTACTGGCCCACTGATCCGCCGAGTACGCTCGTCGAACATAGCTCAGCGTAGACACAGAAACTGAAATATTTCCCAGGACCGAATGCACAGACACTGCGTCATAGGCCGCCCATACCAACCACCGCTGACTTGGATGGGATGCGGCGACGGGCCATGAGCCATCCTCCCAGCTCTTGGAATGAGCAAACTCTTCATAAGGCTTCGGGACCGAGAACTGTCGGAGAGCGGCGTCCCCTCAGGACGTTTTCCAACGATCCCAGGCGTATAGGCACGATCAATAGGCAATTTCGGATTTATGACGGTACCCTAATGGCGGACGGAGCAGGATATGTCGATACAGTTAGAGGTGGGTTGAGCATACTTCGCCATATCATCATGCTGAACTTCTGTTGCAGAGACGGTGAGACGACAGAGACAACGCGCAACTAGTCACCAACAGAGCGCTCGTCAAATATTTCCAAACCCTCCAGCTTCCCCACCCAGCTACAGAAGTCCAGTCGAGTCTGTTTGGGGAGCTCAGACTCGACAGAGCCCTTCAAATAGGAGTAGTCAAGGGACTAGCCAGCGACCCCGGAATTCTTCAAGCTATGGAGATCGCGTTCCTAGTTATCAGCCTTCTGACTATGTTCGAGATCAATCCTGGTTTCGCAAGTCTGATGGAACAGGAAATCCTCCCAGACCTCGTCTTGAAAAGTGGTACAGAGAAAAGGGCGAACGACGTGCTACTAATATGACTTTCCCGAGAACCGTCTCCTCCATTTCTTCCATTGAACGGGACTTCGACGACTTCCCTTTCGTCATGTATGGCCACTAATTTATATATATAGTACAATTATGGATAGCATGTAGGTCGATGAGAGTGTTTTGGAGCTGTATCGAGCACGCAATCGAGCAATACAATCTTATATGTCATGGTCTTAGATGACTAGTATCGACAGGACGTTGAAGGAGAAAGTATGAATAACAGAAAATGTACAGTCGACTGTGAGTTACATACAGCTTTAGGGGAGCGAGGAAATTGATTGAGAAAGATATGTCGAGGGCAGATGTTAATCAAGAAATAAATGATGTCGTATGAGATGTGGGTGTATGGAACAGTCGATGAATATGCAAGAAAGAAAGAAAGAATTGGCGGGCCGCACGACAGTCCAGAGCGGAGGTGACGAATCAAGAAATACCAAGAAATGCGGGGACTCAAACAAGAGAACAACGTGGAACGTCCGTAGGCGAGGTCTCAATCCGAGGACGCTATGTTGGACTATTTTTCTTTGCAGCATAGATCGCTGATAGCACTGGCGACTTTGTGAGCGCTCTGGCGATGGGCATGAGCAAAGAGATGTCGTCGACATGAATCAGTGGACGTACCGAAGCTCGAGCCAAATCTCTGTATTACGTGCAGGACACCCTCTACCTCTTAACGTGGGTCGAACGTCCCAAGCCCGGGTTTGAATGTGCGTGCTGTGCCAAGCACGATGTCTTTGTTGTAAGGCGGACCAGTTCGCGCTCAGGGCACGTACATTCAGACTAGAATAAGGTTTCTGGTCACTCTTCCATCGGTTTCCTGTAGAATACGCGTTGCTGTAGAGGAGACTTGAGGGCCCGGGTGAATGCCTATGACAAGGAAGTTGAACTTACGCGAGCGCAACGACGGCATAAAAAGGGACCGGGGCGACGGAGTAACGAGTGAAAAGCATGCTTCGAGATACTAAAGCGCGTTGAGAGGTGTACAGCGCCAGTTGAAATGCAATACAGATCCGCTAATATATAGCATAGCTGATTTTGTGTCGGAGTTTCAAGCAGAGCAGGAATTGCGCAATCTCCGTTTGTGGGTAACATGAACAATCTCCTGGGACCGAGGAATAGAACCAGAGAAGATGACGATCCTTAACATAGAGGTGCCAGGCAAAGTACAAGTGTCCTATGCTTCAAGGTCGCTCCTTGATTCTTGATTTTTGGTCTTGTATCAGGTCAGTTCCGTTTTCCGATAATATTAGCCGTTTCTTGCAGTGATGTCCATGTAAAGCAGGGCTTGTGGCTAATTGCATCTTGAGGAGACCAAGACTGCTGCAGACGGATTACGCCCAGACCCAAACAAAATTTTGGGGAAAATGTAACATTGAACATTTGAGGTGGGTGTTTCGAGAAATAGTGCCTTCTGATGATCATCTGACCGTCTAACCATTCATATATCCACAACAAAATGCTCGTTCTCCTGACATCCGGCCCATCCAGTGTGGATATTTTGTGCAAGCCGAACTCGGCTTCGGAGATATCGCCTAAAATCCGCGAGCGGAACGTCAGATGAATCAGGTAAGCACTCAGTGACGGGAAACGAGAGAATCAAAAGCATCAGACAGCGAGATACTGTGACCCCCGAGGTGATAGAATCTTGGTATGAGGTGGAAGTTGGCCAGGCACTGAGAAATCTGGTTTATTTCGGAGTTCTCAGGCATAGCTGAAATGTCGAAACACCTCAAACTGTCCCAAGGGGGAAGACTTGGGTGGCTTTCCTGCGACGAGTCGTAGCAGTGAGAGATGGTAAGCATCATCAGCGAGTCGCCAGAAAAACAAAATCGAAGTTGTCTGGCATGCATCGCGCACCCCGGCTACTTCCAGAGCAGACCTGACCATTAGGGAATAATTGACGAGAGTAAATCCAGGTATATGGGCAAAGATATGAGGACCACTCAGCGATAGAGGTAAGTATAATGCCATTTCAAACGCACCAGATCCTTGGTGAGACTATCACCTCTGAGTTAGAAAAGACGGCACGAGGCCCAAGAAGACATCGACGCGGTTCGGACTCTGACTCCAAGTAGACCGTGCCCAGATAAATTCGTTTGCAGGCTCCAAGGACAGTAGCCTCAACTCGTAACTGAAAGGGAAAGATGAAAAAATTCGTCGAGTGTACGATTTATGCCGTTTTGGGTGGTGCGGTTAGAGTTCGTCGGAATCCGAATCCCGGCTGCCAGTCTTCGTTCCATTCCTGGTCGTCTCCTATGGGCTGCACCCAAGACGTCCTATATTTTCACGCTTTTGAACCACGGAGGAAGACAAATCACCGTGGCTTTCGCATCATTACATGTAAATTTCCGGAATTTTCGTCGTGATTTTCGATATATTGGGTCTGGAGGTGCGATGTCGATCAGGCTTTCAATTTTCAAAGTTTACTTTTCTTACCAGTCGTGTGTCTCAAACCAGCTCCTCCTAAGCTTGAAAACATCGGCACGGAGGCCAGCAGAATCCTTCTGGCTGGCTGTGGGCAACCGGAGTCAGGCAAACCTGCAATGGCGTGTCATCAAGGAGCATGAACTGGGCAGCTCATTTCATCCAGTACACGACAAGAACGAGGCTCGGGGCTGCACAACACCAGACGTCCTGCTCTCAACGAACTTCTCTCTCGTTCCCATAATGTTCTCTTCCATTGGACCGAACTGGGTCGACTTGGACGCGTCTATATCTCAGACTCAGAGTCAGATACCGGACGCGAGCTCAATTCAGCCGGAGGTCTGCTCTTCTATCTCTGGCTTGCTCTGTGACGCGGCCAAGCTCCTGGACGTTTGCATGCCATTTCTCTTGAATAGCGCTGACTTCACACCAGCCCCTCTCCTGTCACACCTGTCATAGATTTGCTCGCTTCGCAGGCCCTGGATCGCTCCCAACTGCTGAAACGCACGCAGTCCCATCATGCACAAGCCTATCGAGTTACCTGTATTCTTATCCCCACACTCCATTACACAGTCACAGTCAACCTGACACGCTGACAGCCAGCCTTGCATTCTGTAATACCGAGCATGCATGTATATACAATGACTTTCATTGCAGAAATATATGAGGACTACACATGATTCCATGCGCATACACTGTTCTTGAGTTGATGCTGCGATTGTGGCGCCGAGCGAATCAGATTGCCAGGCAAGAGAGTTTGCATGAGCATCAAGAACGACCGATCGCCAAAAAACGCCCACAACGCCTGACGGCACCGAGCTCGGGCTGGATCTAGACACGTCAAAGATATGACCAGAAAAGTGAGATGGAATATCAAAGGGCTTGATTCCGGTTAACTGATGCAGGGAGGGTCAGTTTGGTTCCGGAGGCTCATGAGAGGGTGAAGTGGGTGAATGTGGGCTTCCTGCGTGCCACGACAAGGCTGCAGACCTGAGACAGGAGATCTAAAGGGATATGAAACTCGATGAAAGGTGGCTTCCCGTGAGGTGATGGCGAGGTAAATTCTGAGGCCTGTAGAGATGACACTGGAGGAGAGGACGACTGCATCAACGTGGCACGAGCGTCTGGCAGTGCTGCCACCCGGCCCCCACAACGTAAATCTCCACGACCATTCTTCTTCGCTGGTTCTTGGGGCATGCTTTACTGGATTGTTGGACAGACGAGCTGAGTCAAAAAGTGACGAATTCAGCAAATGCTGAGGCCGAAGGGCTGACCTTTGGCTCCGTTGACTGAAGAGCGCGTGAACCACTCACCCTTGAAAGACTTTCTGTAAGCATATGAGCCAGCTGTCGTTTCCATAGTATCGTTAGAATGATATGGCAGGAGTGTTCTAATCGTCGCTTTTTTTTTCGCGAGCTCGGGTGAGCATTGGTGGTGGTGGGAGTGTCGTGAATGCTAGCAAAGGCCGCACAGGGATGGTGGATGTTCTGGCTGATATGAGTATCTTATCTGAGGGTTCAGATAAGACCAGGCAAAGTACTATATCTCCAGATGCTGAATGCTGACGGTTGACTCCTTGGGGTGAGCTTGTGGGCTTGGCTCTTGATGTTGCTTCTGAGTTGCAACGAAGCGGAATTATCTTGGAGTCGTGGATAGAAAAACATGTAAAGATAATTCGATAAAAATTCCCAAGAGCGGCCTGCTCTATGGGACATGGGAGGTGACCGTCAGGCAATGAAAACCCGAGTAGCGAAATCAAGAAGGGAAAACGCCGGCCCTACCTCCAGTTACATGCTTAGGAGCCTGCCACATCTGGCGAAAATTGAAACTTCACGACCCATTCATGGCCTTTGGCGAGCAATACCATACGTCGAATGGTCCTTTGCACTTGATGAACGAAATTTGGCGTCTGCGTACTGTCTTCACGTCCTTTGATGCGAGATATTCCGCTCATCCCTTGGATGATTGAATATTTCTACCCGAAATGCCCGAGTTGTCGTCTTCAGTGGTTCACACAATCATCTTGATCTTCTGTTCGAATAGGAGGCCATGTTATTGGATTGATAGGAAGTCCATGACTCTCTTCTCGGACTCGATCCACGCTGCGTACCTCAACGGGTCTACACGCCGTAAGAAACAAAGCCGTGTTGAGCGAGCTTTCGACTCCGTCCACAGAGCTAGAGAGAACCAAGTTCACAGGTGATATCCTCTGGTTTCATATACTTTGATTGAAGCGTTGGGAACTTGTTAGGCACTTCCAGTCAGGACGCATCCGAGTGCAATTGACGCTATATTGCTTGTCGAATCTTCGGACCCATTGGGATCTTCTTGCTTATGGACTGGCCGTTTATGCACTTGCGCTTCACATTTTTGCCTGGATTGAGGCCCTCCGAGTCACGACACCTGGGGACTAAATCAATCGTGTTGTGGGCGGGAGATAAGTCTCGCAAGCGCCCGCAGCACAATGCTGAGTCAGGGCGCATGACTCGATTTAACCTTGAGGGCGAAAATCAAGGAATAAAATGTGAAGCTTGGGGGCCATAGCGTACGATTGAATCGTTTGGGATATGCACAGGCTGGAACAGGACGAGAGCAAGAACCCTGGGGTCTTTCGTCTTGCTTTTCATCGCCAGGAGACGTGCCGAATTGTCGAGAACAATAGCATTCCTGGTCGTCTCACTACTAGTGGGACCACTCAGCACGCAATGCGCAGGACGACAAGTCATGTTGTTGCATGGGGTGAATTCTCTGTATCCACCATAATAGGGGGATGATCAGCGTCAAATTTAGTTGAAAAGGTGACGAACCTGGAATAGGCGGCTATGCGAGTCCAAGTCTCATTCATCCTCCCTCATTCACCTCTGGATACTTGTCCTTGCGTCTCGTATAGGGTATGGTCGACTAAGCCGAATGCCTGGGATGAGGGAACGTGGAGCGAATGGCATCGGTGGCTGTTCATTCGGTTGTTCCAACCATCTGGCGCAAGAATGGACAGGATCCGAACAAACGCGGTTGAGGAAATTCTTTAACTCGGCATAGCTCTTGCTGGCCTT
This sequence comes from Sistotremastrum suecicum HHB10207 ss-3, assembly GCA_001632355.1. Classification (NCBI taxonomy): domain Eukaryota; kingdom Fungi; phylum Basidiomycota; class Agaricomycetes; order Sistotremastrales; family Sistotremastraceae; genus Sistotremastrum; species Sistotremastrum suecicum. The sequence continues at coordinate 115,760 of KV428068.1, read as the reverse complement.
TATATGCCTGACTTGGGCCTATGCGCCTTTCGGGTTTGCTCAGAGAGAGCGGGAACAGACATTGTCATTCATTTTCTGCCGTCAGGCACCTGCCTTGTTTTTCGTGCGGCGCATTAATTCAGATCGATCACGATCAGACGGGAGCATAAATTGGGGTCCATTTGCTTCCGTCACTTGGCTCATACCCCCATCCCACCTCTCCCACCTCTGCAACCTTTCTTGCAGAATTTACTTTCATTGACTCAAAAATCACTTTCCGCTCCTTTCAACTTTTCCACCCGTCTTCGCGCTCACAATGGGTCGCCCTTGGAACCATTCTGAGAATTTTCCATCCATAGAGCTCGCCCTCGCTCTTAGCAGGTTTCCGCCCCAATATCAAGTAGCGTTTCGTCGCCACCCCGTCTTCTTCCCCGCGCCCGTCTACCAAGAAATCTACATCCCTCCAACTCCCCCCGTAATTTCTCTGTGCTTTCTTTTCTTCCTGCCATAACTATATATTTAGCCAATGCCGCCTGCCCAACAGGTGATGCCCCCTCCAGAACCAGTAGCGCAAGTCGCCGTCTTGGATCTCTCTCTCTACCCGATCATGGAAAGCAAAGACGAGGAGAGTGCGGAATGAGGCCGCCGTGTGCAGCGTAAGCACCAGCTGATGGCTCTATGCTGGAATTCCTACTCACAACCGTCAGAGATGCCCATGTACATATCTCTCAAGCCTGCGGTCCTTTGACCAACATTTCTTGGACTCAATCACAAAACCCCCTATCTTTTCTTGACTCGATTACCAGCACTAAATCTGTCGCTGCTGACAACTAATTGCGGAGTGTGCACATACTGTAAGTCCACATATCCTCGCTGTCATTTTTGTTATGACTTGACCAAACTAGTCTTGGCTCTATCCTCAACCCCCCTGACCTCCCCGCAGTCCTCTTCGACACGTTCGAACACACCGCCTCGAGGTTGCTGCAACCCATGTATCATAGGAACTGGAATAAATCTACTTGTAAACGTCCCAAATCAGCCCGAGTCTCGAAGTGTACTGTGAGAAGGCCCTTGAGCAGTGATCGTGTAGTCAGACAAGAAAGCTCAGTGAGGAATTCCCTCAGAGATCAACACGAAGTAGTACCTGCCCGTGAAGCCGACGCACAGCATAAAATCTGCGGTTTTGTTCACTAAGAATTTTGCATGTTACTCTAACTGCGGGAAGATGTTGTGAAGGACGCTGCGGCTGAATGCCAGACACCCTGCTTCTGAGATTGCGTGATTCATTCTGAGGTGACGGTGATAACCCACTGCACTGCCATTCAGTGAGTTAGAAGGAATCTTCCAACTCGAGGTTGAAATGCGACTACTGTAATATATAAGATATCAATAGATACTTGCAAAAGTCCTGGTAGTCGGTCTCATTCTCCAAAATATTCTGTAACAGACTCGTCTTCGAGGACCCAAGATCAAAATTCGAGGAGTTTCTTCATTCGGGAAATTCTAAAGGAAGTCCGACCATACGCCAGAGGTGTTTCGAAACCTTATCTCAAAGATAAATGTGGCTGCCTCTCTTCATGATCAGCTTTGTTTGAAGCTTGGCCTAAAGGCAAGCGGCGGAAAGATCGGCTTACTCGGAGGAGGCGTGGGAAATGTGGGTCCAGACTGTAAAGGCTCCCACGGTCACTTTTGAAACTCAGACCCTATTTTCGACAACTTGAACATCGTCACATCGGGAGACAACAGGTGAATGCAAGATAATGGATATGTTTCTAGGCCAGAATCTTTACTGGTTCAAGCTTGTGGCTTCGTAATTTCCCATCGTTGTTAGGTTTTGTCAAAGCCAACTACCACTTTCATTCACCAACATCGCGAGCCCGGGCCAAACATTCATCTGATAACGGTCCTAACATTAATCAGTGTAAGTGGAATCTCAAGTCCAGTCCAAAAAGCTTACTGTTTCTACTGCTATACAGGAATTGACTCTTCAGGTACATGGAAAGGCTTTTTCACTTTCGTTTGTACGGATCCGCGATCGTCAAACGAGAGAAATAGATGATCAGGAGGCTCTTTGGTACGTCCCCACAAGTAGTCCGTGAACCTGCATGCCGATTGAAGATTTGAGAACAATCGAGGCAGCTTCTCCATTGCTTCTTCCACCTCATTATCATTGTCGTGTAATCTTTCCTCCTCATTAGCAGTGAAATGTAGTGTTTCCAATCTCGGAAGAGGAGATTTGATATTGGCTGACCCGTTGCTAGATCGGATGAATTTCTGTTGTGTCTGTCAGATAACGCATGAGAGTCCATAGGAATGACGTACCACGAGCTCTGGAGAGATGGCAAGTCCCTCGAGGTGTCGCAAGTTGGGAAAACAACGATTAATCTCCGACAAAAGATTTTTATCCAAATACGGCCCGCAGTCAGCGGTGAAATCCAGGCGGTAAACTGACGGGAAGGGCCCATCGACGAGTTTAAGATCGCGGATCAGTTTCTCATGAGCGCCTTCGTAGTCTTCTTCGTCCATAGGGCAAACGAGTAGCTTCACATCGCGCAAAGTGGCAGAGCTTTTCAAAAGTTTTGCGTCCTTGGGTCTGCCCTCGTATTTTTTGAGATTAGTAAGGATACGCGGATGGTTCCCGGTCAGATCGATGGGATATTCGTCCATCGCATGTAAGGAAACCTCCGTGATGCCAGAATGGTTGGCTAAAAACTGTATCAGTGGGTCTCCCGTTGGCCATGAGTGCCAAACAGTGACGATTCGTGGTGAGAGCGCCAAGGGACGGAGATGAGGAAATCTGCAGCGGTATAGAAATTCAAGCATTTCGTTGCTTTCGAGAGAATCTATCCGGTTAGAGATGCTCAACTCCTGTACATTCACCGCCGTACAGAGGATATTGATAATTTTATCTTCGAGCGGAAAGCCTTCAGTCTCGTATTTGGATTTTTCGCAGTACCGAGACACGTCCAGATCGATCTCGAGGACTCTAATATGCTGAGAATAGCCTTTCGCCACTATTACGGAGATCATGGAAATGGTACGATGCCGACCAGTGTGAATGCCTTTCTCGGGGTCTGCGTTATTCATGGTGACTTTGCGCCACAAAGAACGCAGCGCTTCTGGTCTCCATGACTTTGAAACCCTCGAGAGACGGCAGAGAGTCTGCTCTTCAAGGAATTTATCGTCCCATTGTCGGACTTCCTCCATTATTCTTCCATATATCTCCAAGGGAAGTTTCGCCGCAGGAGAATAACGAGACATTCGCAGAAGTTAGTCGCGAAACGGGGAGAACGCGACGAAAAGATGATTGATGATTGGGGGCAAAGTACGCGTTTCTGACCCTAATTTTCAGGAAGGAGATTCATGAGTATATTCAGTGTGTATTCCGTACTTTATTGGGAGCGTACTGGGGGCTGTGCTGTGTTGTTCTTGGTGGCAAGTGGATGGAAGTTCGAAAGATCACTATTCAAACTCCGCTATCCGCCGTTATGGCTTCATCGACCCCAACGGCGACCACGCTATTCAGACGCTTATGCTGGGATGGGACGGTACCGATTGAGGTCAAGATAGACTCTAAGGAGCTGCCAGCCGGCTCTGATAGAACTCTCGAATCGTTCTACATCCGTGCGCCTCGAGTCAGCTATCTACCCCTCCTCATCCAGGAGGTCAAGACATTTCTCTTCGATCTCGTTCTGGACGAGGCGTCCGCAAAGGACATGAAGACTGATGATTGGTGGTTCGAAGCCGAAGGCGGGGCTTTGCTGAAATGGTACGTTTATTCCAGTTATATATTCGGCTTCGGCATTGATGGAATGACGACAAGTCCTCATTCCATTTCCTAAATCGCATAAGGCACTGGCCTGTTGGTCTTTTATACGATTTGCACCTCGTCGCGCATCCTGCGCCTGACTTTCAAATGAAACCATTCACTATCATACTGCACCTTGCGTCCCCTCCTACCGACAAGCTCTTGTTCACGCCGTCTATCGAGACTTGTAAACAGTCTTTCATGGGTCAACTGAAGGAAGCTGATTTCTTGAGATGGGGGAATACAAAGCGTGTCACAGGTCTTCGAAAGGAAGACCAGGATGGACTCTGGGAGGGCATTGTGGAACGTGAGTGTCTTTCTTGCGTCTTTCCTATCGGAACTCTACATTGACGCATCACGCAGACAACTTTGATGATTTCTGGCGTATAGCATCGAAAATTGCTCCTTCGCCGAACCCTCTCGCGCCACCCCTCACCCCCAATCCTTCCTCCCCAACACTCCCAGCACCGTCGTCCCGTCCGGCGTCCACGCAACCTCCCAGTGGATCCGACCGTGATAACGCATACTCGGTTCGCAGCGTACCGGTACGGATATACCTGCCTGACGGCCCTGTAATTCAAGATCTCGTGCCACCTTTCCTTGAAGATGGTGAGTCACTCGGCGGATCAGCGCAATCTACAGCGCTTATTATTCAACAGGTCTTCCCCACTCCCTCAATCTCTTCCTCTCCGCCCAGCTCCCTTTGCTGTTCAAACCTTCTCCGACCAGTCCGCTGACTCCTGTCGATCCAAACGCGCCGAAGTCTAATCTCGCATTCGCCTTGATCCAAGGCGTCATTGCACCCTTGGATTGTGAAATGGCATGGCTAGGGGCTTGTATGAGCGGCGCAGATGGATGGGTAAACGTTTGTATCGGTCTGGATAAGTGAAGCTGTTATGAGCTGGGCGTTCTGAGCACGAGGATTTTCTTTTCTTTTTGTAATGCGCGAGTTCCTCTTCAATGGGTTCTTCTGAGCCATATTGTCATACCCTTCTTGATATCGATATCCAACCGCGTTGAGTCCTAAATCTCGAGAATTATTGAACTCAGGCGCGCCGTAAATGGTGGACGGGGGCTCGGGGGAAGTCGCTACGAGACCCCTGGCACTGCCGCGGCTCGGGCTTGCGTCTCCAGCGGGCCGAGCCTCTCTCAATCGCGATGTCATCTCGACGCACAACGTCGACGTCGACGCTCCTGGTCTATTGCTCGGGTCTCGCAGTCTTGTCAAACTCTCCATGTGAATCAAACCACTTCGAAGGCCTTATGGATACCTTCAAGCTATAACCAATGTGGCAGCAGTCGGCTTCTGTGTACTGTATTACAATACGTTCCCGACTGCGACGTTGGCGCCGACAGCAATTGATTGGCAGGCGAGCGCTCAGCGTACTCCCCGATACGCGATAATGTCATCATGACATCTCGACAGGCGACGCTTGTCGTGTCTTGACAATATGTGGGACGATGCGTATCCTTATGTTCGAATTCATGCATAACAGTATTCGCTCCTGATTCTCAAGCTCGGATGCAATGTGGAACGTCGGCGGTGACACCCATTCAAGTTCTAATTGATGGACAATCGACCTACGTAGCGCGCCAGGTTGAACACTTTCCGCGGTGACATCCTGTCCCTTCGTTGGTTACCTTCTCCACCGTGACGTCCGTCAGCTCGTCCGTCCACATGTCTTCAAGTGGTCTTACTTAGTACGTCCGTCCGTAGGGCGACCCCGAACTTGAACGCTGAACGCTGTCAACGATCCATCTGGGTCATCTAATTTCGCGCGAAGTCGTGCGCTTTTTTCGGGCTAAGTAAGATCAATAATGCATACGCGAATCTCGAAGCTTGAAGATCAGGATGCTATAAAAGAAGCCGTCGGCCGCTGTACGCACGTGCAGATCAGCAAACATGCGCTGCCCCACAAAGTTATCTATCTTCTTCCTCGTCTTGTCTCTTTTCTCCGGTATCTCTTCGATGCCAATTCCGATCTCCCAATCGAGCGAAGATGATGGGGTCATTACAATCGACGCGAGCTTGCCAGACGGTGTGGGCTTGTCAGTGACTGCCGACGGTAGTGAGAACATTCCTTTTGTCTTCTGCTTCTCTGTTCTGACCATATGTTGGTGACAGCGACTGATCTTGGCATCTCATGTTGGTCCCGTTTTTATCGATGTAAAATATCTCCGGTTCACCCATCCTGTTTCATAAGCTCCACTCGCAGGCGTGGATATTACGCTCCCTATTTGATTCGGGGGCACCGCTCGTTGAAACGTCCAGCTTATCTGGAGCTTTTGTGAATTAAATGTTGATGTTTGTCAGCCTAAGAAGTACTGTGCTACAGTGTGTTTCCGAGCTCATGAGATTGATTGAACAAAGCCTGCTACTGAGTCCCGCATGTTATATGAGAGAATAATTCATGGAAATACAGGGAAATGTACTGTAGTGAAGACGATATACTATATGAATTGCTATCGGTGGTCTCTGCATAGTTCTCGAGCTACGCTAATGACCGACGATCTCTCCCAAACTAGAATAGGGAGAGAGACTGAGACTTCAGCGTCTGCAGAAGACCAAGAGGCCTTCTGACTTACGATCAAGGAATTCGGAAGGAGAGTCCCTTTGACCCTCAACCTCCGACCCACACCCTAGCTATGATACACGTCTTTTACATTCCCCCCAAAACAGAAGGAAAGTGCCCCATCTTACGACGAAGCAACGCAGCCAGTCCTGCACGTCATTTAGCTCTACAATTGGTGGACCAGCCACTGCCCTTGCGGGGCGTGAGTGGTCACTTGACCCGGGATAAATCCCAGTACCAATTGATTTGTCTCGTTTGCACGGTCAGCGAGCCCTACGCATTGCCGTAGGTGAGAGTGGAGAAGCGTCTCAGTCTGGGGAAACGGAGTTTGAAAATGTGCTGGATTATATAGCCACGATTCAGAGTCCGATGAGGACGGACTTTGAAGAAAGAGTGCAGTACAACAGCTGAGGGAGTAAGGTGATCATAAAGGGGAGTCGGGATGAAGGAGTCAATGGCGGCGCGGCGTCGGGCGTGGTGGCGGCGCGAACTAAAAATGGGTTTCGGAATTTGAAGGTTGTCGCGTCGGCCCCAGTAGCCGAAGAGGGAAGACGAAATACTAAATCGGTCTGCTGACCTCCGCTCGAGATACGTCTATAAAAGGTTGCAATTCATGTCTCCCTTCCACGAAACGCGACTGGTACGCTCCCCCAAAAATATTCACACCCTTCCCTTATAGCTTAACAAACTCTTCTTAATCTCCTGAACCACTCCTGAACCATGCTCTCCTTCGTGGTTAACTACATCATTTTCTTTGTTTCACTCTTTGCTATCGGGGTCACTTCTCCCGTCCCAAAAGCCGCGCCTGGTCACGCGAATCGATCTATACATTTGGGGAAGAAGTTTCAAGTTGATGCTGTGGAACTGTGATCAGGTTGGTTGATACGAGAACACGGGATGCGATTTATAATGCTGACGCCGTCGTCAGAAAAGACCTTTATACCGTTCTGAATCGAATTTAAGTCAAAACTAATAATGTGGGTTATTTCATCGTATCATCGTCACTCTTCCGATCTCCCGCATGCACATTCAGCTTACTTCAAATAATCAAATGTACGAGTCCAGGTCAATATTGCATGTCGGAGTTTGAGATAACGGCGATTTTACCATCCATAACAGTATTCTGATACATGTAATATACTGCACTAATCGAAATTCTCATCACTGTGCCATCTCGTCAACTCGTCGATACTTCATTTGGCCACTGCATCTCCAAATGTAATCACCGGAGTGCAAGACCCTTATCTCCGAATTCGTCACCATGGCGGCGCCACCTATTTCGGTTCCGCTCGGCAATACGCATCGGAACTAAATTCTATTTTCAGAACTTCGCTGAGTCGCGGTCGTCCGTTTTCGCCTGGACTTGATTCACTCAGCTAGAACAGTCTTCAGATTTGCTCTCGACCTTGTGCAAGCCAGAATGGCCGACAAAAGGAACGCCTGGACTCTGGATCCACTCAACGCGCCAAGCTGGATCGAATATCGAAGCACGAAGAGCCTTCGATAAAATAACTCGATATCCTCAGGCTGCGCCGTTTCTTCCGCGCATCCTCAACAATGTGCTACGATCATGATCTGCGTGTGGTTCTCCTTACTCTTGCATGTGCACTACAAGTTCTTCCAGTCGTCTTTTGCATTGCCCGATCGCATGGATTGGATCCTCAAACAGAGCTACATTCATCAGCTGCTTCTCCGGTGCGTGCAGTTGAAGTTACATGTGGTGCTGCTCGGTCTTTGCTTCTAATGTTTCTATGGCTGTCAACATACTACCTCACTACTACCGCTGGCGCAATTTACTTCTCTGGTAAATTGATTTCAATATAATCAGTATGAGACGGTAACCTTGATCGTCGCGTCAGTTTTTTATGCCGATGACTGATCGATCAAACATCCTCTCCAGGATCCACCTTGATGGCCCGGGACTTCCGTGCGCTCAGGAACTAAAATATTCCAATTTCCAATCAGCTCACGTCGCTTGGTGATTCAGAACGCGTCCCCAATAATATTGTGAAGGTGATTTTGAACGTTTCTGCTTGTAGCTAAAGTTCACATTCTTCCCATAATCCAGGCGAAGCTAGGGGGCATGACTGTGCTTCATCCCGAGACCATTCGATCATCTCCATGATGTCCAGATTTTGTGAATGGTCGAGGCTCGCATTACCGGCCCTTCGAAGCTATCCCGTGTGTGCCGGAATTGTCGAGAGACGGCGAATCGACTTAAATTGACACTCGTGCGTTTACCTGCTTGCTCATTGAGTCTGTTCATCGTGGCTATTCCAAGGCCATCCGCGTCAGCCGTAAAGACGACCCGCCCAAGAAGCGATCAGATCCGAAACCGAATCAGCTTCTATTGTAAGTCATTTTTCCGACCCTTCTCGTCTTCTTCCTCTAAGTTTCATCCGCCTTCACGCGTACGACCGGGCCTTCGATGATTGATTTACTCGCAATATTGTACGGAAAGGCGCCCGCTTGGCTGAAGACAGGCCCGCTTGAAGTCTTCTCTGACTGTCCTGATGACGTATGTTCATGAATCATTCGAGGAAGTGTATGACGGTGACTTGATGTCGATTATTTGCTTGCCTGTTTCCGGACGATTCTCGCCCTATTGGGACGACTTTATTTTTATCGGGGAACTTCCTTCTGCCTGATTTGCCCTTCGGAAATGTTCCTGATTACTGATAAATCGTTCAGAAGGCCCGATTTGAAGGGCTAGATTGAATTCCTGGCGTCTCAGAGCTCTTGGCGTTCAAACGCCACTCGATTTCCGCACAAACACGATTAGAAGAGCGGGCATGGTTAAGATCGAAGCAGGAACGATCTCCATGATTGGATGACACTCTAAACTGCTGAAACATTCTCGTTTGATCGCCGGGCCCAGATCTAGAAACTGCCTGGGTTCTTTCCAAATTGTTTCCAAAACAGGTAATTTGCTACACGAAACCGGAAAACTCAGCGATCTGCTCCCGCTCAGATTCAAACCAAGATTCAAACTCAGTGGATCGGAGAGGCAAAGATCGGGTCAGAAACATATATAAGACCAAGACCTACGACGGCAAATCCCCATTCTCCTTCTTCCCAACCTACACCACTCTTTACACTCCCACTTAAAGTTATAATCATAAAAATGTTCTCTATCACCAAGTCCACTCTTTTGATCCTCGCCTCCCTCTTTGCTATCGGCATGAGCTCCCCCACCGCCCCCGCCCCTGGCGTCACCAGCGATGGCCTCGCTATCCCCGTCGCTGGAGCCATCAACCCAGTGATCTCGGGTAACAACTGTGAGGACGCGCTTGCCCTTCTCATTCTAGTCTGTTACTGATGCGTCCTTTTCTTTCAGTCGGTGTCCCGGTCAATGCCAACCCCGTAACCAACCCCAGCGAAAGCGAGTCCTCCCCCGACATGAGTCTTCTCTAAGGGCATCGCCCTCTCCAGTGTTCGCGACGCAGTCAATGTCAGTGCCTTCTTCATTTCTTATATGTTGCTCGTGGATCTCATTCATCCCATTAGTCCCGTGTCCATCCCTCAACCAACCTCTTTCGATAAGGTATGTCTTCGTCAATTATCTTTTTTCACCGTCTGATGAGTCGGGATCATAAGTATGGAGTTTTTGTTTGATATCGTCTGTTGTCGTGACTGTTGCTTTGCTCTTGTATTCTCATGTCTTCTCTGTCGATAGTATAAACCCCTCCGCTATGTTTACAAACGTGTGATCTCGTTTCATGCAATCAGAGGCGTGACCTTCCAACTGTCACCCCTCCCGAAGTCTCAGTCCAAGGAGCGCTTAAAAATTAGTCGAAGATCGAGTGAGACTACAGTACTGCGTCGATGGGAATGTACCGCACGCTACTGCCCATTATGACTACCAATAGAATACACGACCATATAACTTCCTCAAAGCCCAGACTAGCTCATCTGTCTTCAGATCATTATCCGGGAAGATCCATTTGGCCCTTGACCTTGTACCTTACAGTCAAAGTATAGACAGCCTTTATACTTTCCGAACTTCCAAACTGTAAGTTAATTAAAGTTCCGAACACGTGCCGACCGGCATCTCGTCATAGATCCTGACTTCCGAGATCCGTCGCGGCTTCAATAAGTTGCCGAATCTCCTGAATCTCCTTGGAGAAGCAGAAGAACCCGGAATCTGGCTTCGGGCCCGGACTTGCGCTCTTTGCTTTAAGGCGGTTGATTTTCCCGCTGTCCCAAGTGTATACCTATATATTCAAATATTAGATATGGTTTCTCAAGCTTATAAGCACCCGTCACCTGTCTTTCTTCGCCTCGTTTACATCCGCTAACATGGCTACTGCTCTCGTGATGGAATCTACTGGTACTCTGAGAGAAAGTCATGGACGAGGGATGAACGTTATGTCTGAGGAGTATATCTTTCCTGCAGACCTCCCCGAGATCGACGTTCGTCACACCGATGTTAACTATTGTTTGTCGGTGCTGATGAGCCACTAGAGGTTAAATCTGCAACATAATTTGTGGAAGAGAGCGATGAAGGGGAATTGTTCGGTTCCGGCGGATGAGCTGGATGCTGTTTTCGCAAAGCAGAAGGAGCCTGCGATTTTAGATTTGGGAAGAGGGACTGGAATTTGGTGAGTCCTCAGCACCAGCTCCCAAAGACATAAATGAAACGATGGGTGCAGGTGCAAAGAGATGGCTGAAGCATATCCTGAGGCTCGAGTCGTTGGCGTTGATCTTGTCGATTCAGTTCCTGCGTGAGTCGTCTTGGAATTATTTCTATTTTATGCTAAGGATCTTCTGCAGCGGCATGCCATCCAATTGCACGCGAGTAGTTTCGCCAACGCGAAGTCTTCGTGGTAATTTACCAAGGTATCCACAGATTCATTAAGGGCGACATCACGCAAGGACTGTCCTCGTTTCGAAACCAGTTCGATCTCGTCCATGTCCGTCTTGTCATCGTGCACGTTCGTCTGTCAATCGAGTGTGCCACATTCTAGCTGATTGAGCAACCGCAGATCAAAGGAGACGCCGCTAAAGAAGCTGCCATAGGTCAAGCGATAGCATGTCTTCGACCAGGTACGTTCTTCCCACTCTCCCCGCCGTTTGAAAAGCATGATCAAGTGTTATGCAGGCGGAATAATCGTCATATCAACATATGACGAATCCTATGCATCCTCAAGCAGACAATTCCTCTCCCCAGCCCGTGACGACGAAGATAACTCCAATAGATCATGGTGCACACGATATCTAGCCGAAGCTTTCGGTCGGTCCGGAGAATGCGTCGTGGGAGACTTCACGCAAAAGTGCCTCGTCAACAACGTTGCGATTGATAAGAAATCAATTCGATCTGATTCATTTTATATTCCCGTGGGATGGGATGGTGGCGATGGTACGTATGGTGGTGTCACTGGTGAGATGAGCTTGAGACAGACTTATGTGAGTGATTTGGGTTGACAGCGCGTATTGTTGATGGTTGACAAGGGTTGTGAAAGGCTTTGTTTGAAACTTGCAAGCCGAGTTTGATCTCGAAGGGTGTACCCCAGAAGACAATTGATGAATGGGAGAGGAAGGCCGAAGAAGAGATCAAAGATCCTAGAAAACGCCTTTTCCACGTCGTGCGTTCAATTTGGGGTCGCAAGCTCTAAAAACCCGTCCCGATATTCAGTCGTCTCGCATGGTCCGACAAGAAATTAAATGTCAAATATGCACGAGGTGTTATTCATGAAGCGAAGAACATACAATTATTTCAATAAATGGTCGGGCATTTCGGAAGAGTTGCTTTGCTGTCGTGTGCGGTGTATACGCTTCCGTCTTTGCTTGTCGGGAGAAGAAAGGAACCGGCGGCAAGGGTCTCTGCCGAGTAGACAAGGAACACGCGGCTTCCAAGCGAGCTGGATTAGGCTTCTACTTCCAGAAGCCAAACTCCCGGTACCTCTTGCTTCCAAAGTTGGACGAAGAATCGTCGAGGATTATATGAGGCCCTACTAATGCGGCTATGATCGGTCTGGAGATATCTGATCTGCGCTCCTTACACGTTGTATTCCCGCACACCGGACGACCGGAATGCTACAATGCGGTTGTACCATTGTCGTCACACTTTTTCTGTGAACTGTGCTTAAAAGAGTGATTATACGGAATATGAATGTCGCATACTTCTCACCTACTTTTCCCATCCACTTCTCCCTTCGCGTATCGCTATGGCCAGCACTGCTATTACTGAACTTGCGAGTTCTACCCGAGAACTCCATGGACGCAAGATGAATGCTAAATCAGAGGCATATATATTGCCGGCTGATTTACCTGAAATCGACGTATGTCCCTGTTTCTGACAGTTATCGATGCGATCCTGAGATTTGACCATGGGATTGTAGAGGCTGAATCTACAGCACAGACTATGGTCCCGTTTGATGGGTGGTATCTGTTCGCTGTCGAAGGATCAGTTGGACGAGCTTCTTAAAAAGAGAGATGGTCCACCTCCTGCGATCCTCGATTTAGGCCGTGGTACTGGTGTCTGGTTAGCTTCTCCAAGTATGATTATTCTTTTGAGATCTAAAGCCTTGAATAGGTCCGTCGAAATGGCGCAAGCATATCCTCATGCGAAAGTAGTGGGACTGGACCTCGTGGATTCGAAACCGATGTGAGTGACCTCCGTCCACATCGTAGGTCCTGTCTGACCTCCCATTACTAGTCTTCTTCCACCCAATTGCACGTGAGATTGATTTCTTCGACGAGCTTTCCGAGCCAATCTGAAACCAACGTCTTAGTTTTGTGACTGGAGATATGACCAAGGGCCTGGCAGCGTACGAGAAACAGTTCGACCTGGTTCACATCCGTTTAGTAATTTGTCATGTGAGTGGGCGAAGTGTTTACCTGGTATTTGTCGGTGCTGAATAATTGACAGTTGAAAGAACATGACACAAAACGATTAGTGCTCAATGAAGCAATAAAATGTCTTCGGCTAGGTGCGATTATACTCTCTAGACTCTTGATATTTCTGACGCGAAATTTGTTGCCTTCAGGAGGGTTTATCGTCGTTTCGGACTACAATGAATCGATGAACAACGAAAAGCTCGAACCAGTTCCACCAGCCAACGACGACGACGAAGTCAATTCTGAGCGATCATGGTGCACAAGGTGGTTGAGCGAGGTATTCCCTCATCGGGGATACAAACGGGCTTTGAGAGATATCATCAAGGAAACCATCTCGGACAACGAAGTTATAGACAGTGCCTCGGTTAAGGATTCGGTTTATCAGATGCCCCTTGGGTGGGATGGAGGTGATGCGAAGGACGGTCCTGAGACTGGACGAATGGCTCAAATTCATTGGGCGGTGCGTTACCTCTAATTTCTCAGACATCGCAAGCTCAAGGAATTGGCAGGACTTTGCGCGAGCTTGTGCACCTAGCATGAGAGAACGAGGGGTGCCGGCTGAGAAGATCGAACATTGGATGGCAAGGGTTGATGAAGAAATCAGTGGAAAGAAAGCTAGGGTGTATCATGGAGTCATTTCAGTATCAGGTCGTCGGTTGTCAGAGTGATCGTATAGCAATTAGAATGGAGCCAAAACATGGGATTGATACCTTAGCAGGAATGATATTGATCGCGAAAAATATGCTGCACTCTCGCACTAGTCACAGATCGCAAAGAATCTGTTTTAGTTTCTAGAACAGTCAGCTCTTAAATAGCGTTGATACATGTAGCAGGAAGTCAAATAGGAAGTCGAAGCAGGAGGCAGGCCCGAGATGACCGACAGTCTCCAAGCGCCCAAGAGCTGCCGGTCTCGGCAGCCATCGAAGCTAGAGTCGTCTCAGCTCAATCAAAGACCACATGGGCCCGAATGCTATCAATGGACTCGGGGGCGGTCCATTTGAAATGGATCATCTTGCTTTTGACCTCCCACCTTGATTTTAAGTGACCTTCTGGTCAAATCCTTTGTCTATCGTGGAAAACGCTTGAGATGGAGGCCATCAGCGAGAAGGACCTCGAATTGGAAGACGGAGAGGACTCGTGTTCTGAAGAAGGCTCTGAGGCATCAGAGTCGGTCGATGAATATGTTCTTCCATATGACCCAGAGGAAAGAGACGTATGTCCATTCTGATCCTGTCTGCTTTGGGTTTCAATTGACACCTTGGGACTTGCAGAGGTTGAACGTGCAACATGAGCTGTGGAAGAAAGTCATGAAATGGATATGTCCTATTCCAAAGGACTCCCTTGATGAATTTCTTGCCGCGAAGACTAATCCAGCTATCATGGATCTTGGGAGCGGGTCAGGCATTTGGTGAGGGTATTAAAATCCAGGTGTGCGGATGTTTATAGAATGTGAAGGGCGGTGGAGATGGCACGAGCATATCCTAGTGCTCGTGTGGTCGGGATTGATCTCGTCGCTGCTGTGCCTCCGTATGTCTCCCTTTCGATTCCCCAAAGTGTTCATCCTTATACGAAATCTTAGTCCGATACCCCCAAATTGCTTGTAAGGCCGTTCCTGCGCTACACCATGCTGTCCTCATCGTCTGAGTAGATTCGTTCCAGGCAGTCTTACCGGAGGCACGTGCATGATGTGGGCTCAATATGACATCGTACACGCGCGACTTCTCGTTGATCGGGTAAGTCTTATTGTCTCTAACAACTTATGTTTCTGACGACGAGGAAAAAGATCAAGGGAGAAGTAGCGAAAGAAGCAGCCATCAATCGTGCAGTACTTTGTCTCCGCTCCGGTACGTCATCGAAACTCTCTGAAGCTCACACCAATACTCACGACTCGATAGGAGGAATAATCATCTTGTCGAACTACGAAGAATTCTTCGTCGACTCGGATAAAAACCCACTTCCGCCTGCTCAAGATACAGGCGACAACTCCTCCCGATCGTGGTGTACCAGATTAGTCGCAGAAGCGTTCAAAAGACCTGGTGATCGTCTTTTAGGGGATTTTTATCATAGGTGTTTAGCGAAGAATGTCAAGGTTGAGAAAGGGTCTGTCAACTCTGAATTTCATTACATCCCTATTGGATGGGATGGAGGAGAAGGAGATGCAGGGAAGGAAATAGGCGAGATGGGACGTCGTCATGCGAACGTGAGTTTTATCAGCAAATTCTATTCGCGTCGAGGCTTAGTACGCATGTAGGAACTATTTGATACCTGTAAAGGTATACTGAAATCCAAAGGCGTCTTACAGGAGAAAATCGATCATTGGTTCGATAAAGCGCAAGAAGAAATCAACGGCGATCAGTCCGAGTCCAAGCGAATATTCCATGTCGTTCGCTCTGTCTGGGCTCGTAAATTGTGAATCCAATCCAACAATCTGCTGGTTTTTGAGTTAAACGGACCCCGGCCACTCTTTGAAAGTTTTGAATACATATATTCGTCGCACCGTACTATACTATATATGGAGCGTCCAGAAGGGACCAAGAAATCCGCGACCGATTTTAGGGCTGGAGAAACCTCGTCCTACTGAGGACAAGGTGATATACAGCACTCTCGACAATTAAACTAGCTGCGCAAAGGGCTTTGGTTGGTATATTATTTGAGTTCTAGTTTTGAAATGCACATACTAATTGTACACAAGTACGTATAGCGAGGGATGTTCTAGTGTATGAGATCTGAGAACCGTGACGAGCAACGACGCAAGACATCGACGATCGTGCTAAAAAGACTGATAGATGCAATAAATACACCGAATCGATCGGAAAAGTAAACGCCTCAAACCAAGGCGGAAGCAGAAGCCGATCCTGCACAAGCTAAAGAAACCACTGGCAGACTATGATTGCAGCCACGACAGGAAACGATATGAGCGGAGTGATCACGTAAAACCCCTAAATATGACATCAGGGTGAGCGCTCTGAGTCTTAGCGTCAACAAAAAACAAACGTACAGCGAGTAATCTTGCAATAGCCTGCTGAGGACCATTGCCCAACCCACTTAAGTCCAACAAAGCAGCGATCCGAATAGCAGGCGGACCAGTCGCCGCAATAATCAAAGCGAACCACAGCGCAGGATCAGGATCTAGAAGAGTCGTCCGTGAGAGGAGGAAGTATACGATGGTTGTGGAGAGGAGTGGCATGAGTGCGAATCGGAGGAAGACGAGCCAGGCGGATGAGGTGAATGTTAGGTGGGAGTTTTGGGGGAGGTCAGTTGAATTTTGTAGGACTTTGTGATCGCTTGGGGAGGATGTCATACCCTCGTATAATTTCTGGCCAACAACGAACATTTGGATACTACAGGATCGTTCAGCGGATTCCTTGGATTATTGGGGAAGAAGGACGTACGCAGTGAAAAGACCACCCATGTTTTCGATGCTTTTGGTGAGCCATGCATTGAGAATGCCACCCTCCGCTCGTTTTGCAAAGAAAGCCCTCTGTAAGGGAGGTATCTCTCCGACGATAATCGCACAAATGACAGCAATTAACGGAGGATTCAACAAGCTCCGTGCAGTATCCAGCAATTCTGAAAATCGCGGGAACATCTTTCGAATAAGATTCGATGCCGGTTCCTTATGCCGAGGTAGCAAAGGCTGCCGCTCATCCGAGATAAAGCCCATCGCGTCATCCTCGCGTGCAATCGGCTGTCGATTATCTTCGACAGACACGGTCTTGTGTCCAATTTTGAGAAGAGAAGGGCCAATGGTGAAATTCATGGCATTGGACACCATGGCGTTGACAAGAATATAATTTCTCAGGCGCGTGAGACCGTATTGTTGCTCTGAGCCTGATCCGACGATTGGATCAAGGGTACCTGTTGATGCGAGTGCTTGGACGAGAAGGAGAGGAAGGGATGTCGTGTTGTTGAATGCTGCAGCTGGGAGGGACCAGGTGGGGAAGTCGCAGAAGCGGACGAAGGGGTATGTGAGGGCCAGGGCTATGAGTGGGTATGACACGGACCACACTAAATGGACAGTTAGGGTCGAACGACACGGTTTGGAGGAGGGTTGACGTACCCACGAGTGGCCATATTTTCTCAAAGTCTGAACCTGAGCCTCCCAATTGCTTTCCTAGGCTTGTGAAGAGCAAAGCAGGAAGAAAGACGGAGATGCATAGTCGTGCGATCTGCGAAGCGGTGTTTGGAGATAATATCCGAAGCTTAGCAGCTAATAGACCATAAGAAAGAGTCAGAAGGACTGATAGTGAGGACTCGAAGGAGGAGAGCAAGGTGACTCCGAGTGAGGTCGCCATGGGAGCCCGAAGAGATCGATGAAGGTCTTGCACAATATGAACAAACTGCTAGACCTTGCAGTCCATTACCATTTGACCTCGACCTATATCAGTCTATGGGAAATTGCATCGACCGTAGGCTTGATAAGGCGTGTCTAATGCCGTCTTCAGGCGGCAGCCTCAAGCCACGCTTTGCAAATGATCGACGACATGTCGTCTTCTAGATACCCACAACGCCGAGGTTGGTCAGCCAGACTGGGCTATGATTGGTATCTTGCTGGCCGTTGGTGGTGGCATGACGTGAAATGAAGACGTTGGCCAATGGATGACAAGCGCCCATCTCCGACTCCCTAACCATTTCGAACTACATTCTATCTACATTTTCAGTGCAAATCTTCTCTTGACTCGATTGGTTTCAATCTCTATCTTGCGGCTATGTTCAACAGATATACATTGGGGAGCGTGGCTTGGATATTCCGACGGCTCTGAAGTTGTGGCAGACGAAGAAACTTATTTTCTGTACACTTTTTTTCGATTTCATCGTTGACGGAGTCCAGCTATAGCCTAAGACACGACCAGAATCTGGCCGATTTCATACTGGTCAAACATTATGAAAGATCTGAAACTGCTCTCAATTGGTTGACTTGCCCCAGGATTTTATCTCTGAACAGGACCTAGTTTCTTGGACTCTGTCTCAAGCTTTTTGCATCCGTTCCGAAGATCGCAGAGCAGTGTCACCAAGCCACGGTGTTCTTCCATCTCAAGTTTACCCACTATCGACTAGAGGCAACCACGAGTGGATTGTCAATCATCCACCGCACCAAACGACGCACTCTCTTCCATCTACTGAGCGTACCGATGCTGTTGTTTTGGGGGCCAGCTGGCCAGTCGCTTGAACGCGATGTCGTCGACACTGACAAGCGAGCCACGTCCATGACTAAAATAGAGGCGATGGGACGACCGCCTGGCTTGGCCTATGTGGGGAGAAGGGAGTTTCTCTCCATACATCCTTGACACTACATGTACATGCCAGGTGGAAATAGCCTGTAGATGGCTTGTCGTGGACGCTGTGCACTCTGACTAAGGCCATCTGGGCCGAGCAGGGAACTGCAGTGAACTACACCAATGCGGGTCAGACTCGCAGGAAGCGCAAGAGTCGACAGGACCGCGGTCGATTAAGTGAGCAGCCAGCTTTTCAGATACATTATTTCTACGCGATGCACAATATTAATGATTCAGAGCCACAACATGCAACGAGAACACGGCGCAGCCCTCGCACTCGGACTACGTGGAACGACGCCTCCAGCAACAGGTCTCTCAGGCCACAACGGCACACCTGACAGATAGGTGACGCCGACGCAGGCCCCGACGAGACTGCGACGCGAGCAACGCTGCGAGGACGTCAATAAGCACAACGAAGACGTTCAGACAGTGAGAGGCTCACCAACGAAAGAAGACGCAAGAACAGCTTCAATGAACGAGACAGGCTTGAGACTTGCGTAGATCTTGCGTGCTCTCCATCGACCCCACTCTCTGAACCTAGGTTACCTGCTCACTTACCAGGAGCAGAAGGGCGCTCATGTGGCTACCGTTGCAGGAGCATCGACGGCCCAGCCAGTACGACCTCAACTACAGGTATTGCGGGCGTCAGCCCTTGCCAGTTACAGTTCCGAAGAACAACGAGCCCACACGAGACGACCCGCAGGTCGTCAAGTGGGAGAGTGAGGAAGAGAGATGGTCGGCACCTTCCGATCCCGCTCAGCCTCTGTCGGTTCCTTGCTTTGGCGCTGTGGGGGCTTATTTGGTCCTGTTATGGCTTCAATCACGTGATCTCTCTCAGCCCGCAACCTCATTCCCGTCTCTTCGGGCAGCCAATATTCAGCTCGCAACGATGCAGCGACTGCTCGTCGAGTTCTCAGCGATATGGGGTCGAAGAATGCCTGACTCTCTTTGGGAGACCGCTCAGCGACAGGAAGCCCTTCATTTTCTCACCCAGCGACGGTGATGGCTCATATGGCACGCTGCATCGTCGACTCCCGTAGCGTTCTCTGCTTCACTGTTGGCGAGCACTAGGACCTCCTTGGATTCATCCCAGCGACCCGCTACTGAAGCCTTTCGAATCGGGCCAAACGTCTCCCAGCTTGGAGTCGGGCTTGGATCAGGGTAGGGATGCCATGAAGAAGTCACGTATCTTCAGTTCGGGATCGTTCGAGCGATGTTGATCTTCGTCGTGAGGGGTGCAAAAGTCACATATTGTGTCCGAGAACTGATCCCGCTTGAATATGGTGATCTATGTCAGCATCCTGTTGCGTTTTCTCAGAGTGGATCCCTGGCCATCAACAAAGGAGTCTGATCATGCGAACGACGGATATAGCCACTGACATTGCCAAGGACTCCGGCGTCGTTCGCTTTTAGGGGTCAACACATCTGCTTTGTGCGACTGGCGATGGGCGAATGGTATTTCTGGTAGGCGGTCTTGACTCAAATCTAGGCAGACAGATGGATCTGGGAACGCCTTCTTCTGGCTTGGGATATGGCCTGCTTGCACCCTACATCGTCTTGTGCGACACTTCGCTCATCCGCTATATATTGTTCTCGTCTTCAGGGTCATCGGAGTCGGACGACCGTCGACGGTTATCGAGTAACCGTTTATGATTCAACCTGCTGATAGTCCATCAAGCCCGGTGACCGAGTCGGATTGACCGACGGTTTCAAGTACCAATAGCTCGAGCATCGTAGGAGTAATGCAGGTACCGTTGTGTACGCTCGAGGGCTGGAAGGGATAATGTGCCTGGGCGCTATTCGAGGACTGCTCCTGAAATTGACCTGAATTTCGTCGCCGACGTCGAAGATATATATAGAGGGTCCGATCCAGGCCTCGGAGCTTTATCCAAAGGGTGCATGTCCATGTGAGAGGAAGCAAACAATGAGCCTGCTACCCTTCAGGTGCATGAACAGCGAATGGTGAAGCAATAGTTTGCTACAAGTATGTTGACAGTACTAGTAGCACCAGTCAAATGTCAAGCCGGCTTCGATCTTCCGCATTATGATGAGTTCGAGTGTAGGAAAATTGTCGTCGGGTGCCCTGCAGGGTGTTCATACGCTGTCCAACTTTCAGGCGTCGGGGCCCTTTCTAGTTTCAATGAAGTCTTGTATTCTCGATATATCGATATATCTTATCGAACCACTCCAGCACTTCGAAAGAGTAGACTTGATGAGTGACGAGTGTACTGTTTCCTGGATAGTCAAGTGAGCATTAGCATTGGAAATTCAAGAGACGACCTGTATCAATGATTTGAATAAAAGAGCGATGTGGTCGTAGTACAGGAAATAGACGATCATATTCACTGCCTCGAGGCGTTTTTGATCCCGTTTAGGGAAATAGTACGGTTGCGCGCTTCTTCTCGTTCCGCCTTATAATCTCTTTCTCCCTCGCTCGCTACACTTCTTCCCCTGATTTTTCGGTCTCCTTTGCCCCTGCTCGACGTATACACTTACCTTCATATTCCGTCCTTTATTCGACCTGGCGCTGGAGAGCCCTTTTAGCTGATATACATACGCGACGACTCCCACGACAAATTCTGACGAGCTGACATGGGTGCTGTGTGCTGTCGACCAGAGGTGCGTCTGCTACGTATCTACGAAGTGGCATGGGTCTAACGTAGCTTGAAAGCCGGTTGACTTTGACGGAGACGCCAATCTCTTTCATTTCTCGCTCCTGCGTAGTGTAGGCAAAGGTGCTTTCGGAAAGGTTGCTCGCTCCACCCTACTCCAGCGTCGTCCCCATACTCAGACTTCATCTCTCAAAAGGTCCGCGTCGTCCAGCATAAGCAATCGCGTGATCTGTACGCTCTCAAGTACATTAATAAAGCGAAATGCGTCAAGATGAAGGCAGTGGCCAATATCATCCAGGAACGGCGTCTTTTGGAGGAGGTGCGTTGATATCGCATCTAACCATATGTCCTGCTTCTCATATATCATTTCAAGATTGACCATCCTTTCGTTGTCAATCTTCGTTATGCTTTCCAAGATGATGAAAACTGTTTCTTCGTCCTGGATCTCATGTTGGGGGGCGATTTACGATGTACGGGTCATCTTTGTTCCTCGACCTATCATTCCTCACGCCATCGCTCTACTAGTCCATCTTGACCGACTGGGATCAATGCAAGAAGACACTGTGCGCTTCTACGTAGCGGAGATATCATCTGCTCTCGCATTTTTACATGAGAAAAAAATCGTCCATCGGTAAGCACATAACCGCTTTTCTACCTCTGACTGGTAACTGAGCAATTGCGGCTTTTAGCGACCTCAAGCCTGACAATATTCTTCTAGACGAAGCAGGTCATGCCCATCTTACCGATTTTAACATTGCCGTCCATTATTCAGAACGGCGTATGCTCACCGGTGTGGCCGGTAGCATGGCTTACATGGGTATGTCTACTTCTTCCTTAAAGTAGTCGGATTGAATAACACTACGCAGCTCCTGAGGTCCTTGCAAAGAAGGGCTACACCCATACAATTGATTGGTGGTCATTAGGGGTTTGTGCCTACGAGCTTGTTTTCGGACGGAGACCTTTCCGTGGAAAGACGAACTCGGACCTTACGCATTCAATATCTCGAGACCATGTGCGATTCCCTGAAGATGCGGATAAGAAATGCTCGAGAGAGGGCATGCAGGCTATTCGACAAGTGAGTGGTAGCTGCCCCCCTAGATTGAGTACACTTCCTGATCCAGCGGGATCAGTTCTTGGATAGAGATCCGCCGAGACGGTTGGGGTGCAGACAGGATGGCTTTGAGGACTTGAAGCGACACCCTTGGTTTAAGACGCTAGACTGGGATTCACTGGAGACAAAAGCTCTCACACCTCCCTTTGTCCCTGACGTACGTGGCGCAGTCCTTTTGTCTTCGTCACCATCGTGCTAACCCCCTCAATCAGTCCAAAAAAGCAAACTTTGATGCCACTCACGAACTTGAGGAGCTTCTTCTCGAAGACAACCCTCTGAAAGCACGAAAACGAAACCCGAATCAGGATATCAACAACCTGAGTGCGGAGATGAGACAGATGGAAGAACAGTACGTCTTCTCTTTCTATTTGCCAATGCTCTTCGCTAACTGTCATACGTTAGGTTCAAGTCGTATGACTTCCGGAAGATGCAGAGACGATCATACTATCCGCAGAATGCGCAGATAGTCTCCACCGTGACGGCCACGTCGTCAACGGGAGTCGTATCATCTAGACCTTCGACACCTGGCGGGATCGAACTAGAATCGAGAAGTGCCAA
Organism: Sistotremastrum suecicum HHB10207 ss-3; assembly: GCA_001632355.1. Classification (NCBI taxonomy): domain Eukaryota; kingdom Fungi; phylum Basidiomycota; class Agaricomycetes; order Sistotremastrales; family Sistotremastraceae; genus Sistotremastrum; species Sistotremastrum suecicum. Next base: position 93,003 of record KV428068.1, on the reverse strand, counting down.
CGGACACATGCGAAGCGACGAGCTTATGCCCCCACCACCGATGAATAGGTCTATCTCCGAAAAAGATTACTAGTCACTGGCTTTCATTTTCTCCATCCAGTACATATTCCTGTGCCTGTAAGTGCGCCGAGAGCTCTCCGACTATACTGTTCTCTAATACCATTGGGATCCAGATTCATCTGTTTTAACTGGACCTACTTGTTGTGACTTGCTATGCCGGACTGACGTTCTTCTCTCTGTTTTCTTCTGGGGTTTTGTGTCTTGGATATGCCCAGCCTATCTCCCTTGCGATCTCCCTTGCGATGTTGAAGGCGCTAATGTCGTGTTTTACCCCTATTACCCGGGTCTGGGGAAGCAAGAAGCAACGAGAGGCTTCGTGCCAGCACCCCGTGGGATGGCTCGCCCTTCCGTGGATCTCGATTGACCTGCTACCCCGGATCCATCCTCTGTTACTAGATACCATTCGTTCTCGCTCACTGTGCATTATCTTAACCCGTTTCGCTATATTTGTAGTAGAGTTTCTGTCGTCTCATCATCTCATCACAAGGGAAGATTAACATAGATTTATTTGATGTGCTGTAAATGATTTGAAGTCCGAATGGCCAATCAATGCAATCAAGCGTTTGGACGACGAAACAGGAGCCGCCCGCGATCATGATCATGGGTGCGGTCACAGGTATAAGGAGACCAGTCTTGATCCCGTCTTGTCGACAAGACGCTTGTCCACGACCGTCACTGGATGCTCGACTTGTGACCCCGAGCCTTGGTATTCGAACTGCTATTGGTATTCTAATAGGAAGATCTGCCAGACTCAGACTCAAGAGCTTCCGACTTCTTTTTCTGATCGGACAACATCCGTGACTTCGTTGGCGACGGCTACTATACTTTAACTTTTAAGCCTCGATCATCTCCTCCTCGTCCCCTCGTCCCTCGTCGTCGACCATCACCTTCATTAGTAGTTCATAGACATCATGGGTGGCTTATGTTCACGCGCAGAGGTGTGTGCCACCGTCGATTCGTTCTTCGGCCTCCATTGACCGTATTTTGTTCAAACAGCCCCTCGACTTTGACGGCGAGGTCGACCTTTTTCACTTTGCTCTGTTGCAGAATATTGGAAAGGGCGCGTTTGGAAAAGTCAGTCGTGCCACCCTTATCCTCGTCTCGTCTCGTTCAGTGCCCTTATCGCTCTTCTTTCGTCGTCGCTTTCAGGTCCGCATTGTCCAGCATAAACAGACGCAAGAGATCTACGCTCTCAAGTATATACACAAAGCGACATGTATCAAAAAGAAAGCTGTCTCGAATATCATCTCGGAAAGAAGACTACTCGAGCAGGTCAATCTTTCCCCGCTGCCATTCCACGTGTTTCGCGTCAACGACTGATCCGAATCACATGCCTTTTACAGATAGACCATCCCTTACTGGTGAATATGCGATATGCTTTCCAGGATGACGAGAACTGCTTTTATGTTCTCGACTTGATGCTCGGAGGAGACTTGAGATGTGAGCAAATTTTGCCTGCACGTAATTGTTGCCGTTCGCTTATTTTCTATCGTTCTTCGCTTCGCTTCTCGCAGTCCACCTCGACCGTCATCCTAATGGCAGCTTCGCGGAGACGGAAGTCATGTTTATGGTTGCAGAGTTGTCGTGTGGGCTTGCGTATTTGCATGATCAGCGGATCATACATCGGTATGTCATTGTCGCGACCCTGTCCTAGTTCCGAGCCCCTTCACGTTGAGCAGGGATATCAAGCCTGATAATGTACTTTTGGACGAAGCCGGACACGCCCATATTACGGATTTCAACATTGCGCGACATTATTCGGACCGCAAGCTTTTGAAAGGCATTGCAGGTAGCGCGCCCTACATGGGTGAGTTTGTCATTTTCTATTCGGTCCGATATCTGGCTCACGTGGACCTCCCTCTTAGCCCCCGAATTATTCTCTGGTGCAGGTTATACATATACACCTGACTGGTGGTCCCTGGGCGTTGTCGCCTACGAACTCTTATTTGGTATCCGCCCTCATCGAGAAAGAACGCAAATGGACCTGCTTCACGCCATCTCAAACACCGACGTTCAGTTTCCGGACGGCGCTGGACGACGGTGTACGCCAGAGGGTCTCAATGCTATTTCATCGGTACATCGTCTCCTTCTTTTGACCGATTATATGCTCATAGACTCTACAGTTCTTGAATCGAGATCCTCGAGAACGTTTGGGTTGTGTTCCTTATGGGAATGGGTTTTCTACTGTGCAGCAGCATCCTTGGTTCGCCAATATCGATTGGCCACGTCTTGAGAGGAAGGAGATCATTCCTCCTTTCACGCCTGTAAGATTCTCCTCGTTTTCGCCAAAGTCTGTTTACTTAAAGCGCATGCATGCAGGGGAACAAAGCCAACTTTGATCCAACGCATAATCTGGAAGAAATGCTGTTGGAATCCAACCCTCTCAGAGCGCGTGCTAGGAAGAGCAACGCTGCACCTCTCAGTCCCGACATGGCCGAGCTCGAAACTGGGTACGTTCTATGCCCGAGCCCTTTGCTTTGCTTATATCTCATACGGCCTCCTTTAGATTCACGGTTTACGACTTCAAACGCATGCCGCGCCGGGCCATTGTTCCCCAGCAAACTGTATCGACAATGACCGGAACGTCTACAGAACCTGTATCTTCCCGTCCCGAAACACCCGAGCAAGTCGATTTCAGTGGCATCCCCAACGGCCACGGACACAACGGCATGGAGATGAAAGAAGCGCGTGGAAATCCTGATATGTATATGCGCCCTGGACCTCAAATTCATGATTCATGACCATCACCCTGCGATGATGGATGATCTCGTAACGTCAGCAATGACTTCATGCCTTCCTTTTCTCCTCTTTCTTTTCACTTTCATATCGTTTCGGACCCAATTTCGTTCGTTTAATCGCGCGTTTCTATCCTTACTTACAGGTCAACATAATTCCTTCCTTTTCTCTCCATTTCATCGCCCAATACTATCTACTCCAACACCTAAATAAGATCTCCCTCTTCTATTTCGGGCTGGACCATGCCATATTTCTTTTTCTTTCTGACAGCGATAATTGGTTCATCACAAGGCACGGATGGATGGAGATAAATTACTATCAGATATTTGCTACCCAGTATGATACGAGAAGCTGTATACGTATATACCGATACCGAAAATGAACTACTTCTAATAGTCCGGACATGATAAAGGCTGTGAGATAACTAGTACATTTTATATTCAAACTCTGCGATAAAGGTGGAAGTGGAAAATGAGATTTTGACGTCCTGGAGTGCAAGCGTACAGACAGCAAGATCAAAGCAGGTTATTGCTTTTGGTGGGTATGGATGAAAACAATGGATGGGAACGTGCTAAAGCCAAGGGAGAATAGAAGAAATCCGAAACGTGAATGATTGGTTTGTCTATCCTTGTTCGTTGAGGTTGTTGAGAAGAGTCTGGAGGCAGCGTTTTGTTACAAGATCGCCCTGTGTACAATTTAGAATGAGCTTCTTCTGGCAGCTCTACATACGGTACCTTAAGTAAAGCCTGGAAGGTATTATCACGCAGAGGCTCGGGGAGACATGCTCGAAGGGCTTCGCGGGCACTGTGTACACACAGTGAGTTTTAGGACGGGAAAGGTACAATTGGAAACACACCGGATATTATCTGAAAGACGGAGATAGCAACGGACGACATGCTTGAGGAGGCGGACAGCTTGCGTTTCGACGAGCTGGGTCACCATATTGGAGAGAACAGTGCCGACAGCGTAAAAGCGTTCATAGGTGTGGCAACTGCCAAAATATGAGGGTTCCAAAATCATAGAATATGACTGAAGCGAAGCATACATGTAGGTGAGGCCTGTCTCGTCAAGAAGAATTTTCTGTACAATGAAGATTGCGACAGTTTTGGAGAGTTCAGACCCTGTTTCCATGATACGGAGGCAAAGAGGGATTATTTCCGTTGAAAGCAAGAAGTGGATTACGGGCGTGTTGTCGTTTTGCTGCGTGGAAAAGGCGATCAATCTTCGATCGAAAGGAATGACGAAATGATGACTCACTTTAACCAGTGCTCCGATAACGCCCAGGCTTGTGAGACGAAGATATTCAAAAGGTCTAGTTTTGGAAGTAGTGTTGAGAAAAGGGTAAAGGAAGAGCGGGATATGGGCTGTGAGGGTTGTAAAGAAGCTTTAGTCATATGTCCCTAGTACACGGAGAAAATTCGCACCGTTCAGGAAGAGTTGACGAGTCTCGGAATGGGATGCTACACATTGAAGGAGGGCAAGGGCATTGCAAACCCGGTTGGAAGCGTGTGCTGTAAGGGCGGGAGGGGAGAGCAGGGGATAAACGGAGACGATTTCTTGTATGAGTGCAGCCATTATACCTGAGAAACTATTCAATATTAGTCCCAGAAGAAACGATGAATACATACCAAAGGAGTGCCAAAGAACGAGAGCGAGGTCGTCATACTGTTCTCTCTTTTTGCTCAGCTCGAGCAAAGCGCTTTCTCTCGAGTTGGGGTCCATCAAATCAATGACAAGATTGTATATTTTGTTCTCTTCATGAGGAGGGAGGGTCCCTGCCGCTGGATTGTAGGTGGAGGCATGACCAGAAGAGACGATATGCTGCTGATTTGGAGGAGGCAGCGGCAAAGTCGGGAGAGGAGACTGAGAAGTCGGTGGGTAGTTCGAGCTGGCTACCGAGGCCGAGTGCGGCGGCGGGGTCGGCGTCGGGAAGAAAGCTCCTGGAGTTCGCGAGGGCGGGAACTGGAATGGATGCGACTGTGGATATGGCACAGGCTGTGGCGATTTTAGGAGGGACATGGCGGGGAGAGGAGAGGCACGTGAGTTGATCACTGGGATCATTAGAGTAATCCCGACTTTCTCACGATCATACGCGACTCTTCCTTCCGCGTCCATGGACACGACATGGCTCGTCGTCATTGCCGTGCTCGTCCTTGGCTCCGCTGTAAGTCCCATTTCTTCTTCGGTTTTTTTGTGATGAATATTCCGTTCATCCTTGTACGTTGAGCACCGAGCTTTATTGCGTCGGTGCCACGACGACATCTCCGGGTCTGTTACTTACAGCCTGACTTGTGTTCTCCCTTGACCTGCTATATGAACCGAACACTTACGCCTTGCAAGCTAGCTTTATATCCTACTAGTGGCTTTGACGCCAGTTCATAGAGCCCCAGAGCCTTCAGAGAAGACTTTCCTCTCATCAACTGCGTCGTCACCACAGCCTCTTCCGGCGCTCACAGACCCAGCCGCCGTCGACCTCTCCGTGGTTATACCCGCTTATAATGAAGCCACGAGACTTCCATCTATGTTAGACGATGCTCTTAATCATCTCCAGGCTCCCTCCACTCCGAAGCGTTCGGTCGAATTCATTGTCGTTGACGACGGTTCGCAAGACAAAACTACTGCCGTGGCTTTAGAGCTCGCCTCGCAGTACAAAAACACCGATCTTAGAGTTATTCGGTTAACGAAAAATAGAGGAAAAGGAGGGGCTGTGCAAGCTGGCGTCCTGGGATCTCGAGGACGCCGGATTCTCATGGTCGATGCCGACGGCGCTAGTCGGTTTGGGGACCTAGAGCAGCTGTGGGACGAGATGAGTAAACTGGAAGTCTCTCCTGAGACGGCAGTTGTGTCGATAGGAAGTCGGGCGCATCTAGTAGGCACCGAGGCTGTTGTCAAGGTATGTGCATTGAAGCTCTTCCTCGAGCCCTTGACTAACAGTTACCTAGCGGTCTGCTGTTCGCAATTTCTTGATGCACGGCTTCCACGTCACGTTACGGACGTTAGGGGTCGGCCATATTCGCGACACACAGTGCGGTTTCAAGGTCACACAATTTGTTCTTTCTGGTAGCATCTTTCTGACGCTTGTGCAGCTTTTTAATCGTCCGGCCGCTTTGGCTCTCTTCCGTCCACTACATCTCCAGTCCTGGTTATTTGATGTTGAATTGCTGATATTGGCTCAATATCAAAACATCCCAGTCGCAGAGGTTCCAGTCGGATGGCATGAAGTTGCCGGAAGCAAACTTCGACTGATCAGCGACTCTATCGGCATGCTTACGGATCTACTAGTCCTTAGAGCTAATTATGCACTTGGTCGCTGGAGCATCGATGACGGAAAAACTGCTTGATCCCGGGGATCGTCGCTTTCGAAGGTCGTATATACATATATTTATTGTGCATCCATAACTTGTTACAATAATTATTCATCCGCATGCCTGCCCTCTCCCAAGGTCATATACTTGTCACTGGTGCTGCTGGATTTATCGGGACGTGGATCACGAAGACATTACTTGACAACAACTACCGTGTTCGAGGAACCGTTCGCTTAGACTCCGAAGGGCTATACCTCCAAGACCTGTTTCAATCATTCCAAGACTCTTTTACTTATGCTATAGTAGAAGACGTTGCAATTGTGATTGTTGATATCGAAGGTCTCTGACAGCTATTAACGGAGTTGTCTTTCCCCAGCCAGGCTGTTTCGATGATCTACTGGATGGCATAGATGGCGTCGTGCACGCTGCTTCTCCTGTGGCCGTTGCAGATGATCCACAAGGTTGATTCTGAGCTCAAAATATGTCCTCAACATACTGATCATATCCAGAACTCATCAGGCCAGCGGTACAGGGGACACTAGGCATCTTACAAGCGGCTTTCAAGCATGGGTATGTCCACCAACTCTTGATATTGCGCAAATTCGACGCATTGATGGCTTTCTCGTAGCCCTAGCGTCAAGCGAATTGTAATCACGTCCTCAGTGGGATCTATCACGGGAGATCCACCTCCATCCGATAGTGAAACTCAAATCCTGACGGAGAATGATTGGAATACTGTTTCTGTCCCGGAGGTCGAGAAGAAGGGTGCTCAGGCTGCTCAAAACCACAAATATCGTGCTTCCAAGACTTTGGCTGAAAAAGGTGCGCGTCCCCTTCCCAACACTTCGATACCTGATGTGTATGGATATTGGGGATAGCTGCTTGGAATTTCGTCAAAGAAAATCGGGTGAACTTTGATATAATCACCATTCATCCAGTCATGGTGCGGTATCTTCCTAGGAAATCCGACTAAGAAATCTGATTTCTTAACAGGTCCTTGGGGTATGCCGTTGTATCTCCCACCGGCATTATATTTACGTTTCTCCTCTTCATAATAGCCCATACTGCAGCCTTGTGCAGCGCCAGAAAATCTAAATCTCAGCGTTTCAGAATTCTGGCAGACTATTCAACATCCTCCAAATGGACGAACGGATGCGGAGCTCGTCAAATATCGAAGTAATTTTGTTGATGTTCGAGATGTCGCTGCTGCCCATCTTGAAGCTCTCAAGAGAGCTGAAGCCGGCGGGGAGCGATTCATCGTAGGAAATGGTGATTCACCTCGCATTTCATTTATGATTTAGCACTGACGAATTGATGATCGAATAGGTCCATATGCTTGGCAAGACGTTTGTGAGTGTTGGAGCTCGACTCATTGTGAATGCAAATACTGAAAACGAAACCCAGTGGATGCGCTATCCTCGTTTCCAAACATACCTCGAGGGCAACCATTCGGAGGAAAGGGAATCACACCTCCTACAATCCATGATTCTTCGAAATCGAAGAAAGTACTTGGGTTGAAGTATAGACCTCTGGAAGAGTCGGCAAACGATACGTTCCTCTCCTTTTTAAATAGGGGTTGGATCCAAGGATAGGTCCAGATTATTCGGTAGATGAATATAATACGGATATATGCTTATCTTCGTCAAACCAATGTGAACGAAGTCGTGATGAAAAAGTACGGCAAAGTATGCCGGACATAAGCGGCCGAACAAAAATTCCCTTGCGCGCTCCTTGAATCCAATGCCATCAGCCGCTCCTCCATCGGATCGCAATCTCGTAGGAGTGCACAAGGAATACGTGTCAAACGTTAGTGCAGTATTCTGTTGACAGGTTTCACCGCTCACGTTTCGTTTTTAGGTTTCCAGCACCGATTATCCAGGGCACTATCCCGGTGAGGATCATTCATGGGATCTTGGCCTATTCAACGAGGTATTTCTCTCTGTAAAAATGCCACGCAAATTTTCTCAAGATGGTAGAGATGTCGAGTGCAAGTCCAACGACTTTCGCAGCGTTCCATTGAGTTTGATCTGGTGGGAGTGGATGCTTCAGTAGCCAATGCACTGAGAAGGGTGATAATTGCCGAGGTGAGCTCGGACGGTTTCTCTTGAAGGTCAAGGCTAATGCATTTCAAGGTGCCAACGGTTGCTATTGAGCAAGTTTATGTCTGGAATAACACTTCTGTGATCGTGGATGAAGTCCTCTCGCATCGATTGGGTCTTGTACCCCTTAATGTCGATCCACGACTACTCGAATTCCGTTCCAGTTCGTCTTAAAACTTCATGCCACTCTTCTGATCGTAAACTCAATTCGATTCAAGCCGACCCTGATGTTCCCGATATTCCGACTGATCAAAATACCATGGTTTTCCGCCTAAACGTTCGCTGCGAACGTAACCCCGCTGCCAGAAGAGACGAAACGGATCCTGAAGTCCTGTACAGAAACTCAAATGGTACGGCGCGGTATCTATTCCAAGCGCACGAAGTCGAATATTTACCGGAATTACAGTCTTGGCATCGCATATAACCTGGGTCCCGCAAGTCGAGCAAGCTACAACCTTCGCCAAGCTCACTCCAGCATCGACGAAGCCAAACATTGTGCTTGCTAAGTTACGACCCGGTCAGGAGATTGAGTTAGAGATGCACGCAACGAAAAATATTGGAATGGAACATGCGAAGTGGAGCCCAGTCGGTATGAGGCAACCTGCTATTCCTCCTCATCCAGCTCATTTTTCTGGTCGCAGCAACCGCTTCTTACCGCCTTTTACCCCTAATTATCCTCAAAGCTCCAATTCCACCCCACCTGTGCCGTAAATTTGCCAAATGCTTTGCCCCCGGCGTTGTGGAGGTCGTTAAAAATTCGCGGACGGGGCAAGACGAAGTCAAGGTACGTTCGCCCTTCCAGATATCATTAGGTGTGTTTTAATTTTGAGGTGGTAGATTGTCAATCCACGCAAGGATACCGTTTCTCGTGAAGTTTTGAGACATGAGGAGTTCGAGGGATTGGTAGAGCTCAAGCGCCAACGAGACTTCTTTATATGTGAGTGATCCGTACGGCTCCTTGTCCCTTCCTCACGTTTCTCTAGTCAACATTGAATCAGAAGGACCATACTCTCCGGAAGAACTTCTGCCTGAAGCCATCACCACTATCCGAAATAAAATCAAAGTGATTCGTGATGCCGCACAAAAGTTAGTAGTGGACATGACAATCGACACGTGATGCTCCTTATTTAGGGAGCCTCGCATCATGTATGCGGTACTATCCCTTTGTCTGCCTTCATCGTTTTGTTACATTCGCTCACCTTTTCCTGACCGTTCCTCCGTTCACTACACGCATCGCTTTTTTAATTTCATTTTTCCTTCAGTTACTGTCGTAGAAGTATCCAAAGACAAGTTAGCAAACGTAATCTGTATATTTCTCAATCCTCAAGATACTATACTTGTCTGGACTGTACCTATGTGAGGCCATGTCGTTGGGAAGCGACACTTATGGGGAAATTATTCTGACGTCGCTGCGTTAGACTGAGTTCACCTACCCCACATAATCACGAAAGTGTCGAAGGAATCAAAAAATTAAAAGATAGATCATTAGATATGAGGATGCCGACGGCGAGTCACTCGGAATGCAGAAATGGTCCAAGCCGGCGGACGTTACGGACTTTGAACTCCGGTCTCTCTCTCTGAGACAGATTTATCATCCATCCCATGCGAAGGCAAGGGAAGATATATTCACGGGGCGACTCCTCGAAGGTGATCTGTATACTGGTAGCGTGTATTGGAAGCCATGCCCCCTCGAATGCATCGCACGACATCAGCCACGCCCGCTCCCATTCTTCCGGTCGCGACATTCCGCAAGGTTGAAGACGAAGCTACGACTCAACATGCCGGTGTTCATGATCAGCAAGCGCGGTCATATGGCTGTGAATCTTGGCTCCTATCTACTTCTAACGAATGACGCTAACGCGCTCATTTGCCAGACAATGACCCGAATTCTGACTTCAAGAGGCCGGACACTTACATTCGTTATGTTGGTATGTTCTTGTCATTGACGTTCTGAGACCCTTTATAACCATTATTTATAGAACCCTTGGAGAGTGAACTAATCGGACAAGTAGAATACGATATGGACGAACAAGGTCAGTTCTCACATTCGAATACATTGAAGCGAGTGACTGAACGGGTACCCATAGATCAAGCTTGGTTGGATACATTGAATCAAGAGCGTCGGAAGGAGCAGTCCAATCAAGTCTCGTACGAGACATTTGAAATTATCATGGATAAGATTGAGAAGGACTGGTTCGAGTTGGTGAGTTTCGCGGTGGCTTTGAGTGCCAAGGAGCCAACTGAACTATTGCGAATCAGATGAAGAAACTTCCGAAGACTGATGCACCTATCCCTTCCGAAGACTCGACCTGCTCGATATGTGACGATGCTGAGGTGGAGAATAGCAACGCCATCGTTTTCTGCGACGGTTGTAACCTAGCCGTTCATCAAGGTGAATTCCCATTGAGGCTTTTCTCCTGGGTCAAGCTTACTGGCTATCAAGAATGCTATGGTGTTCCCTACATTCCAGAGGGACAGTGGTTATGCCGGAAATGTCAACTGTCACCGGAGCACCCCGTTGTATGCTTTCCAGTTCGAATATTCAACATCTCTCCTAATCCGTTATCAGTTCTGTGTGCTGTGCCCTAATGAAGGTGGCGCATTCAAGCAAACATCGACAGGTGCTTGGGCCCATCTGCTTTGTGCCATGTACATCTCAGAGACCACGGTTGGGAATGCTGCGATCCAAGAGCCCATTGAAGGCGTTGATAAGATCGAAAAGGCTCGATGGAAGCTTGTAGGTTGCTGCATCATTTTTTGAAGCTGCATTTATCATCCTTTTAGATCTGCTCGCTATGTGGAAAAGGATCAGGCGGCGCTTGTATTCAATGCGCCAAAACTCAGTGCTATACTGCTTATCATACAACATGCGCCAGACAATACAAGATGTTGATGCCTATGAAAGGAGCAGAGGGGGAGAGGTTGCAATTGACAAGTTATTGTTCCAAACATCTACCCGTGCGTTTGTTCATTCTTTTGAGCCCGTCGTTCTTGACCCTCGTTGTGCAGAAAGAGCAGTTAGAGGCCCACAATGCATACCTTCAGTCGCTTGAGCAAGACTCCAGCGACGGCGACGATCCTGACGATGGTAATCCTGAATCGCGTCCGCTGAAGCGAAATAATCACCATACCGGAGTTCTTGACACACCAAAGTCCAAATCAGCACGAGCATACTCCAAAAGCTATAATCTCGGTGCTCCTTTACTTCCTGCGAAGATTGTGGAGAGTGTCATGCAGCACATCTCGAAAATTTCCATTCTCAAGAAATCGCACTTTGTACATTTGGTGTGTAAATATTGGAGTCTGAAAAGAGAAGCACGGCGCGGCGCACCTTTGTTGAAGAGACTGCATCTCGAGGTCAGTTATAGACTATATCCCGAATTCTATAATTGAGGAGAGCGTTTGATCAGCCCTGGACAGCTACTTCACTCGAGAACAAGCAAACCGAAGAAGATCGCGAGATCAGGAAGGGTGTACGAATTCTGACATCTTCAACTCGAACGGCACTGACCAGCTCTATAGCTTTTCATGGGTTTGCGAAAGGATCTCGAGAGAGTTCGCCTGCTTGCAGACGCTGTTATTAGACGGGAAACGGCAAAGCAAGAGCAGGCCGAGCCGATATATAAGCTGCTTGAAAAGACTTTGCTGGTCCATCAGGCCCAACTAAGTCAAGCATTCGAGAAAATCACATTGTATGCCGCCTGTTTTGCCAATCTATAACCCAGTTTGACGACTGATCGCAGACACGACCGTAACGACTATTTCAAAAATCCAGTATCGCGGTTCGACGTTCCTGACTATTTTGATATCGTCGCAAATCCTATGTGTTGGAATCAGATTGAAGTCAAGCTTGATCAACACGAGTACTGGGACATTGAGGCCTTCAAGGTGCGTTACAAAGCCGTGTCGTATGATCGACGTTCTTATAGATGCAACAGCACGATGTCAATCTTGTCCTAGATAACGCCATGCTTTACAACAAGAAAGACACCACTTATCACAAAGCAGCCGCAAAAATGAAGCCCCATGTCGATATCATCTTGGGCCAACTGGTTGGCTCTTCTCGTTCTGATCCTGCCCTCGATCTTGGTGACTTGGAACCGCCTTTAAAAATGCTAGAGCTTTTCACTTCAGACTCCATTACCGAGAGCATGGATATCTTGACAGACCCAGATCCTTTGACTTCGCTCTTCGCATTCGAGATTGAGCGCCCAAGACCCAAACCTCCTCCTGTATCTAAGAAGAAAGCGAAACCGAAGATCCCTAAGCCCATCAGGATACCACGAGATTATGCTGCTGAACGCGCGAGACGCAAAGAGCGGGAACGAGACGATGCTGCGAAAGTCGACGAAGTTCCGGACTTTATCCTTCCTCGAACTCGTGGAGCTGCAGCTGCCCAAGCTGCATTTGTCGCTGAAGCCGGTGTGGCATCGGCGGATGGGTTGGGAAGTGCACCTCTATCCGAAAGTGTAGAGCCTGACGAGCGGACGGCGCACAGCCGTGAACGGTTGGTGGACTCTCCAATGGAAGTAGACTTCCCTGCTGAGTCAATGGGCCACGTGTCCTCGAAACCAACTCGTGTTCGTGTACGCCGAGACCCTGTTGTACTCCCCGGACAGGCTATCATCCCTCCTGTTGTCGACTCCGTGGACGGCAAAAAATCATTCGACATGTTCGATGGTGGATGGATTCTCCCTCCGGATCAACGCCGAGGGGGACGTCCTCCCCCTACAGAAACCGTCGAACCGCCCAAAAAGAGACAGCGAACAGGTGATTGCTTTGCAGCTAGATAAAACACTCGCACCTTCATGACGCCTTGCTACAGATCGCAAAAAATCCGGCCTGTCGGTCACTGCCACCTCAACTCAAGACAACGAAACAATTTCAGATGCGCCTACGTCCCACCCCGCTATTCCTGAGATTCCAGAAGAACCAGAGTCAAAACAAGATGATGTCGCACAATCACATCCCGTCAGAACGTCGAAGCGGAAACGCGCCGTCAAAGCCAATTCAGGGTCTGAGATGTCGGAACTGAGCGAACTCAGTGAAGCAGAAGAACCATTAGCGGCAAGACTGGAACAGAGGTCCTCCCACACGTCTACGCCGACGCCTATCGTACATCCACCGGAGCGTCTCAATAATGCGGCTGAACCTTTCGAGCACCTTAAAGTTCGGTCCGACACCAAATTGGAGCCTGGCACGCTCGGTACGTCGGTGTTTCTTTGTCCGCAGGATCCTTCCACTGACTTTGTTTTGCAGTATGGGCAAAAATGGGTTCGTGAAATCTAACAAGATTGTTTGGCGTCAGACTAATGCCTGTGAAGAATCATATCCACATTGGCCTGCCGTCGTGTTCGAAGAAGACGACCCCGCCGTTCCGGTAGTTGTAGCGAAAAGTAGGCCCAAATCATTGAGCGGAAATCCACACCTTGTGCGTTTCTATGACCGGACGAGTTCTTGGTGAGACCTTTCTCGTCCTACACATCACTATGATTCATCTGTTTTCAGGAAATGGCTCGAACCTAATAAACTACATCTACTGGGCGAAGATCTCGGTAAGTACTCCCTGGATGCGTCAGCTCCAAACGTTGATTCAAGTTTTTTCGCAGAATTCGATCAAAAGATGCTTGCGGTTCGTTGAATGCCATCTTTGAGCGGACTGAGTTACTTATGCTTTGGGGTTGTAGGGCACCGTCGCCAAACAAAAATTCAAGAATGAGCGATTAAAGGTATTATGCCGAGTGGCTTACGCGTTAGTTATTGTCATATCTATGTATCATACTCTCTTACGATTCGATATCAGCGAAGCCGCCGCGGAAATAGAAACAGAGGAGGATAGGAAGCAAACCATTCCTGATGGAGGTAATGTACCAAATCCCCAATGTTAAGCCAGTACTCATTTCTATCACGCAGAGGATTCTACAAATCCTGTGCATCCTGCAGACGGAGTTGCTTCCGACTCTTTAGATGCCGTACCCCATGATACAATTCCCCGTGACGATATCGCTGACCATGTACATCATCTGTCGTTGAGTTGAGACACAATTTGCTCAAACTGTTTCTCGCCATTCTTCTGTCCTTGCGTTTGTTGAAATCTTGTAGCAATCCATGTCCTGTATTTACATCGAGTATCGTGTCACATTACAACTAATTTGATAATATAAAATACGTGAAGCCGGATGTCGCGCGTTCACTAGTACTAGTACTCCTGCCACGACAGTCCGACAAAGCTTCGCGTTGACACTCGCTCCCATGACCGGCGTACTCGCCATAACGCCACAACGTCGGAGGTTGCTAGTCTCGAAATATCCTACCTTTGACCAAGTTAGAGATGGTCTTGGTGCAAGTCTCATCGCCGATTAGCGGATCGCCGCTCGTTTCTTGCTCTCGGTCTCGAGGGGCGAATTCGCATGGCTAATCATCGGTACACCACCTGCACTTCCATCTCGAAATAAGGACCGCATTCAATCGTCCTATCATAATGAGATTTCCTACGGTGTCGACTCACGGACCTCGATCTGAGATCCAAGAGCGCTGAGAAGCAGTCCTGGGAGGCTGACCTTGGTTTGATTCCGCACGGTGACCTCGCTGGTTTCGATGTGGGAGGCCCTAGTATGACGAGGTGCGTACCCTAGAGATCCTTAGTGCGATCGACCTCATTTGCAGAGGTAGAAGTCCGGAGTAACCGTTGCTCTCCTGCTTGCCGTCGTACCTTGCGTATGCATATCCTCATGCAGGTGCATATCTGCGGTCTCTACAACCTACTTCATTCCAGAGCTGCCTAACGGCCCGCCCGGGATCATCCAGGCCCCTCCGGTCAAACGACTTCGAAAGAAGGCACCAAATATCGGGTTAAAGAGCTCTAAAGTATGGGTAATATAAATTATCCGAGCTCATTGCTGCAGTTATTCCTTCTTAGCAGGGATGGGACGCGGCAGCCTCTTGGATGGACCCTATCAGATTTCCGATTTTCACGTTGCATGGCAGGTCGATCAGGGGCATTATGCTTTAAACACCATTTTACCGTCGGTGCACTATCGGCAGCTGTTCTTGCACGGGAGAATGGCCACGAAACTGCAGATTGCTCCCTTGGAGGGCTCAGAACGCAGGGCTGTCATCGCAACATGTGATGCAATAGACAAGCAAGACGTCTTCAGACCCGAACGAGCGAGACAGCCTTTTCCCGAGTATAAACAGAGCGTCTCCGAGGGACTCTTTGCGTGTCGTTGTCCTTGGACATGCGCTCTTTCACATACCTCTCGCTTTTCGCGGGACTCGCAGTCGACTTCGCGCAGGCTGCCGCTCAGGCGTACACTTGGAAGAATGTCAAAATCGGCGGTGGCGGTGGATTCGTTCCCAACATCGTCTTCAATCCCTCGCAAAAAGGGTTGGCATACGCCCGTACAGATATAGGTTCTATCTACAAATTAAATGCGGACGATAGTAATGTCTTCTTCTAAAATTGTTTCTCGCCTATGCCTGACGTTGATACAATAGCATGGACGCCTCTCGTCGACTTCGCCGACAACAGTCACTGGGACTACTGGGGATCTGATGCTCTCGCTACCGACCCCGTTACGCCGAGCAACCTCTATGTGGTAAGTCTGATTAATATAGCTGCGGTGATACTGTCTCATTTGGTTGATGAAAGGCAGTTGGAATGTACACCAACAGCTACGATCCCAATAACGGAAGCATCTTGAAGTCCACTGACTACGGTTCCACCTGGACTGCAACTCAGTTGCCTTTCAAGGTAATTTTACTTCCCTCTCGCAACTCGATACCCACTCACTGAACATGTTAGGTTGGCGGGAACATGCCCGGTCGTGGAATGGGAGAGGTATGTTCACAGTCCTGTCCGTGTAGTCGGTCTCTAACGGAACTGCGTGTGCAGCGATTGGCTGTTGATCCCAACAACAACAAAATATTGTTCTTCGGAGCTCGTAGCGGACACGGCCTTTGGAAGTCGGCTGATGCTGGGGCTACCTGGACTCAGGTCAAGAGCTTCCCGTCGGTCGGGACATATATCCCGGACCCCACAGATACCACCGGTTCGTTCGTATTTGACGCAACTCTTCCATGCTCATAACATATTTTTAGGCTACAACAGCGACATTATCGGCCTCAGTTGGGTCACATTCGATCCTTCTGCAAAGACAACAGCTGGTACTAGCCGTATCTTCGTCGGGGTTGCGAATCTTGGCTCCAGCAACGTCTTTGTTACCAATGATGGTGGCAGCACCTGGAGCGCCGTAGCAGGCCAAAACAGCACCTTCATGCCTCACAAGGGTGTCCTCTCCCCCGCGGAACAGTCTCTCTACATCTCCTACTCCAATGGAGCAGGCCCTTACGACGGCACTCTGGGTTATGTTTCGAAGTACAACATCACCGCCGGAACTTGGGCGACTATCACACCTCCTCAAGCCGTCACCGACAACTACTACGGATTCGGCGGTTTGGCTGTCGATCTTCAGAAGCCTGGAACTGTCATGGTGGCTGCCCTCAACGAGTGGTGGCCCGACGCCAACATCTTCCGCAGCACGGATGGTGGTAAGACTTGGAGCGAGATCTGGGAATGGACGAGTTACCCCACCCTCGCTCGCTACTTCTCTTACGATACTTCGCTGGCTCCGTGGATCGGCGGGCCTTTGGGTAGTCAAGATGTTTCTGCGAAGCTTGTAGGCTGGATGATCGAAGGTCTATCCATCGATCCCTTCGATTCCAACCACTGGCTTTATGGTACCGGAGAGACCATCTATGGTGGCCACGACTTGCTCAAATGGGATACCGTCCACAACGTCACCATAAAATCTCTTGCTGATGGAGTCGAGGAGACTGCCATTCAAGGCCTCATCTCGCCCCCAGTTGGTCCATCATTGCTCAGTGCCGTCGGCGACGTTGGAGGTTAGTTTTAGATATTAAGCTAACGACCCGGCTCAATTTGGCTATAGGATTCGTTCACAATTCGTTGACGACGGCTCCCTCTACCGGCTTCGTGAACCCTACTTGGTAAGCCTCTATATGTCGCCCGTATGCCACAGCTATATAACTCTATTTTCACCAGGGCCACCACCTCCGATATCGATTTCGCTGGACAGCTTCCCACAAACATTGTCCGCTGCGGTACTGGAGACTCCTCAACCGGAAAGCAAGTAGCATTGAGTACGAATTCTGGAGCGACCTGGTACGTGCCCGCCGTCAAGAATAATGGCTCTAACTCATATTGCATATTAGGAATCAAGACTATGGCGCTGCAGACAACGTCACTGGTGGTCATATTGCTCTTTCAGCCAGCGCAGATACCGTCTTGTGGTCTTCTAGCTCGAATGGCGTTTTGGTGTCTCGTTATACCAACGCATTTACCCCCGTCTCTATTCCCTCTGGCTCGGTCATAGCCTCCGATAAGGTCAACAACTCGATCTTCGTCAGTGATTCTCTTGCCTTTGCATAATTTTCCACTGAGATTGCTCCCAGTATGCAGCTTCCGGTTCTTCCTTCTATATCTCGACAAACAACGGTGTTTCGTTCACCTCTCCTAGCAAGCTTGGTACATCGCAGTATCCTGTGAAAATCGCGGTACACCCCAGTATCTCCGGAGATGTGTGGGTCTCGTCTGACGCCGGTAAGCAGTCGGCTCTCATTGAGCCTCCCCGGTCTTACACTGCGCAAAGGCTTGTTCCATACCACAAACTCGGGCGCTTCCTTTACTGCCATCTCGGGAATCACAGAAGCGTGGGCGATCGCTCTTGGGGCCCCAAAGACAACGGGTGGATATCCAGCAGTCTTTGCTGCCGCATCGATCGGAGGGTTGGTAGCCTACTGGCGTTCTGATGACCAGGGATTGAACTGGGTGCAAATCAATGATGCCGCCCACGGCTTCGGCTCAGCATCAGCGAATGTATTGACTGGCGACCCAAGAATTTACGGACGGTAAGGCTATCTTTCAACTCGTTAGATAAGCTTTTCTAAGACGTCTTATAGCGTCTATGTTGGCACCAATGGAAGAGGAATCTTCTACGGCGATATCTCAGGCTCTGCACCTCCCGTATCTGTCTCTTCCACAAGTACCTCGACAACGAGCACCACCACGAGCACTTCAAAGAGCACCAGTTCAACCACTACAACCTCGTCTTCTACCAAGTCGACCAGCACTACGACTTCCACCACCACCACTTCTTCGACCAAGTCGACCACGACCAGCTCCACAAGCTCTACCAAGTCCACGACCACGACCAGCAGCAGCTCTAGCACGAAAACGACAAGCACTAGCTCGTCTTCGACGAAAACCTCCTCTACTGCTGGTCCCACTCAAACGCCATATGGTCAATGTGGAGGTATGATTCGATTCACGCGTGGATTCCGTATGAAACTCACTTTAATACGTGCAGGTGCTGGATATACCGGTCCAACGGTCTGTGCGGCGGGGTGGACTTGCACTGTTGGCAATCCATGTATGTCAAATTCATTTCTGGACCCACACTCGATATTAAGCCACGCTCCCATAGACTACTCTCAGTGCACTCAATAAGCGTCGTGGAAAGTGCTTCTTCCGTGTTTTTAGTTCAAAATACGTGTATATTCCTGGTGAGTATTTGCAGTATGGGCTTACTATGGGCTCCGATCAATATATTTATCTGTCATGCGCATGGATATCTTTGCGTTGCCGCTCCGTGTCATTCCATTAGCTATACCTTTGCTAATCCGTGTGATCCTTCATACTTTGCAGCCGTGAAATGCTTCCAATCCTTTAACGATTCTTCGGGCAGCTCCCAGACCTCTACCTTGAGAGGACGACAGCATTCAAGGGTGGGATCCACATTGGGGTCCTCTCCTTCTGATCCTTCACCCCACATCTAAGCAAAGGAAGAGCGGTCAGCCTGGAAGAGGGCACCTCGAAAGACAATGGCTACCGCTTTAGATAGATCTCCTCCTGGGCAGGTCGACAGTGCGCATAAAAGATCTATCTCAGCGAAAAATTCGAAATAAGAGCCTGCGACTGCAGGGCATGTCTTCATGAAATATTGGTCTTTATCATTCAATCCGGTAGATTGAAACACGTTCAGCACTTTTGAAAAAATGGCATCATCAGAAAGTAGCTGCTTCTGTGAGGGGGGATGATGGTACCGTCGTGAACATCGGATTCTTGGAGACCGTGCGGTTCAATGGCACGAACTAGGTTGGAATGACAATGAAAGTCGAAATCCTGAGGATCCATTAGGGAGAACCAACATCACACCGTTTCGATGCATACTTTCCCAGACAGCATTTTATTCACATAGGGATCGCATCGAGTGCCCAAAAGATCGTGCACTGGAATGTGATGAAGTCCAAATGTGATGTAAGAAGGGAAGGGGAAATGATACCTCTGCCTCCTTCTTTGTCGACGCCATAGTCAGAAAGAGAGTCGCTAGTGATAGTACACATGGGCCGCAGATATGGCAGGGTGCTCCAGAGTCGATCATACACCGAGACATGAGCTCGTTGAAGCTGTCTCGTCCTGGCCGCCCAGAAACGTTCCTTGGGATTGTGGAGATGCCACAGATTGAGGTCGCCAACCTGCTTCATCGAACAAGAGATCACATAGACAGTAATATTCGGTGCGCTGACCTGTGGTCCTTCGGGTGTTATAATTCGACAGACATTGCCTGCTTCCATTTTCCAAGCTCTCCCAGATCGTATCGGTAAGACAAATTCTGGTCGATTTTCACTGATTCATCATCATGGAGTGTGTGTCGAGGTAAACCTTGGATCAGCTTTCCAGCTCCAGCTCGAGTGCATTGTGCAACTGTATCATAGAAAGCTCTATCGACCTCTAGAGGGCCTCCAGGAAACGACTGATAAGCCGCTTGAGTCAATCTCGAAGAAGACATAGGGGTCTGAGACGCGGTCGACTGGGCGGTATGCGAATGGGAAATTTATGGGCCGTGGCTTTGCAAATTTGGCAGCAACGAGCTGATCGAGATCTAGAGTGTCTGCCGTCTTCAATGTAAATTTGATCTGTGATATTGCGGACGAATAAATTTATTGGATCGGAGAGAAAGCTGGAGTCTCTTCAGAACATAGCTAGACAGAAGCGCTCGAGTTGAGATATAGCTGTTAGGAGTACTAATATTGGAGAACATGAATCCCCGTAGGGAAAAAGACGTATAGTTTCCCGGTGAGCGTGTCAAATAGACAAGTGATATACCACCACTTCCAGACCTCTTTCGCTTGGTGGACAGAGTTCTTCAAAGACGCCGGGATGTCGAGGTGTATGAAAGAGCCGCCGCGACCATGCCCGTCTTCAAACATTGGAAGGAGAATCGGGAAGCGGTCTAGAGGGAGCACAATTTGAAAAGCCGTGCCACTAATCCATGAACGTCTGATGCAGTCAAACTCTTCCTCGCAGGCTTCGCTCAACTTCAGAAGGCGCACAAGAGATTCTCTCTCCGGCTTGGAGCATCGCGTGGAAAGGTCGATCGAGTGTCTAGATGAAATCACTTTACGATTCCATTGACAGAGCGTGCCAGGGTCCGGATTGTGGTCGACGTCTTCAGTGGCGATGTCAAAGATCCACGAAGAGGCTGATCGTGACCGGAAGCCAAGAAGACTAAAAGTCTTTTCAAAGCCATTTGAATAGGGAAAATTGTGTGTGAATTGACTTCGAGCGCTGAGGACGCGAATGGTCCAACCTGAGATGCCCGTTGAGAATGACTGAATGTCTGGCATGTCCGACGGAATATCGATGGTATGCAATGTTATACCACGAGGATTTAACGACACGGAGACCGCAACGTGCTCTCCAGGGCGGAACACAATCGAGTCAACATCCTGAAAGGATTTAGCTGTGTCTGCAAAAAGTAGATGGCATATAGATTGCCTACCCCTATGACGTGTTCGTTGATCAAGTTCCCTTGCAATACGGGGCCATCGTTGATCCAATCAGGATGTTCTAATTCGTAAATAGCGCCAACACACGCTCTCCAATTGATGATGAGTATTTGTCTCTCAGTGAAGACCATTGCAACATAAGGATCTCCCACGGCAAGAGAAAACCTGTGCGTGTCTTGCGTAAGTAGTTTGAGATGAGTTTTTCTTCTCCCAAAGTTTTCGTCCCTGAGGCAGATCTCATCCACACTGAGATGCATCGAAGCGCACGCAACTGATGCGATGATCAATGAATGGCCGTCTTGCGAGATGCTGTATTGGACGTTATGGTGTGTAAGTTCCTCTTCGAAATCCAATTCAGTCCACCGGTGCCAGGTTGAAGGACCGGAGTCACAAGGACTGCATTTCAAAACGACCACACTGGCAGATCTGGCTCGTTGAAAGGCTAAGATGTTTTCGCAAAGAAAGAAAAACAGCGGAGAGCTATCACCCCAGGGCGGATTGAGTGAAAGAGACGACATATCATAAAGAGATTGGTTAGTGGATACCAGGCGTCGTTGAGAGGAGTTCGAGTGGAGACGTTTCGATACGGCTGCCGACTTTGCGGCAATTTTATAGAGACATTGAGATGATATATCGGCGATAATGGATCCTCTCGGTGCAGCGATCGCGTGGCTGTTGTAGGTATTTAAGAGAGCGAGCCGATTCGACAGAACGAGAGATCTGAATCCAGAGCACGTCTAAGAAAATGTGAGAGATCATTGAGTAAGGAACAAGTCCCGGTTGGGACGCTGCGACATACCTGTGCAACGTTTACCACGTCTTGGATGCTAAGTCCATTGAGACATTCGAGTGACAGTTCTGCTGGTAGTGTAAGAATGCCCATATCCTTAGGCCTTGTGTGGGCTTAACTTTAACGTCTACCACTAAGAGAGGCGCGTTACGTGACGCGTCGATACAGTGCTTGAGTCGATTATGTAATTGGATCATGCGCATCTGATTACGTGAGCAATACTCAACTCAGGTGAGCAAAATAGTAATTGGTGATCCTTCGGGATTGTACTGTACATGTACATCCAGGTTCACCAATGTCCACGGTCACACTCTTCGTTTTATCGACGGAAACTCGCTCTGAGCGGCGCTTCAGTCCTCATCTTACTGTCAGGGAACTCAAAGTCACTATATCTCTTTGGATTCTCAACAAAATGCTGATGATTATCTCCAGTAGACGAAACTTGAACCTGTCACTGGCATCCCTGCACCGTCGCAAAAAATTACTCTTCATGCCTCTGAAGATAGCGCTCAAGCTCTCGCCTCTTTGGATGACGATGATCGGCCGCTAGGGTACTACAGTGTTAGAGATTTTCAGGTGCTCAAGGTCCGTGTCTCCAAATCGCTCAGAATCTTGTCATGATCTTGAACAATCAGGGCAGATCCAAGACACGAATCCATCGTCTACCTCGTTAGCGGGACAGTATACTGATGTATCCAGAGTGGAGAAGTTTGAGATAAGCAAAGAAGAGTATGAGCAGAGAAGAGGTACGCGACTTTTCTCTACAGAATCGATTGATCTGAAAAACATATAGACACCGTTTTGGCTTATAAGCAAAGAAATCATATGGGACGTTTCGCTCCCGAGAAGAAGAGTGCACCGAAGGTCGAAGAGCATGTTGATATTCCCATCGGGTCACGCTGTCAAGTTGATCCCGGGGACGGGTCCATGAAGAAACTTGGCGCAGTGCGGTTCGTAGGGGAGACGAAATTCGGAGGTGGCGGCGTATGGGTCGGTGTGGAGTATGATGAACCCTTGGGAAAGAACGATGGATCGTAAGAAAACTGTCCATCCCATATTTCCATCTAATGCTGGGTCTTGACAGGGTGCAAGGGGAACGTTACTTTGCTTGCAAACCGTCGTATGGTGCCTTTGTGCGACCAGGCAAAGTTCAAGTCGGAGACTTTCCTCCGGAGGATATTATGGAAGACGAAGAGGAGATCTGAGCTGTTGATGTTCATGGCGTCTAGCTCAGTCTCCTCGAGAAGTTACATCGAAGTGTCATATTCAGAACAATATAAGTAATCTGTGAAGGCAGGCCAGTGGGTGTTACAAGACTCACAATACGTCATCGACATCCAGCCTTCAAAATCTAAATGGACAAGATGTCTTTGCCCAAATACCTGGTTGCGATTACCACTCGACAATATAAGGTCAGACTTTGAACGACAGCACGGACAATTAATATTGGCCACTGGCAGACATACAACGTACGCCAAAGTCTATCCGGATCCCTGGGTATCAGGCATAGGCTCCTAAACCAGCTCACGCTTTTCTCGTCGAACCAGCAATCATGTGGTGGTCTGCTATCAGAAATAATGCTGTTGATACTCTGGTCGGCATACGGTAGCAGTGCGGATTACACTAGTACAGTACCGAGTGTTGCATTTGTTGAATTTTGTTCAAGTGGTCGGGCTAGTGACGGAGCCGACGGCGCAAGTTTTTCCGAGCCTTCGCCGAGTAGCTGTTTCATCTACGCCTCATCTCGCCTGGCTTCGATGTTTCAGAGTCAGACTGCCATCCTGTCATTCTTTCAGACGTTGATCGCTTCGAGTAAGAACGACCTGAAGTTCTCACTCGGTTTCCGTTTGGTTGCGATGCTCTGGAAGCGTCAAAATCGTTTGAGCCTGACTCTGCGCGTCTCAGGCTAGCGTCTGTCTCTCGTCAACTCTCTGGTCCTTCAATTTTGCCGCGGTGTCGGTGTGAAGCAACAAGCCTGTTGCGATTATCAGAATCCGAATGGATGCTAGAACGACCCGATTGTCACGGCCGAAGGATCATGTTTCTTCATATCTTGTCGCTCGCTCAGGCTGTCACTCGCTGCCGCTCTGGCAGAGGTTCTCGAAGTTTTCGTTCAATGCGACTGTTGAGCATCGGGAGGCTCGGCCACTAATCATGAGACTTGCCATGAGATGCCGTGCTTCTGAGTCAATACGCGCCTCTCTCCTACGCTCAACGTCCATGGAGAACGGAAGCAGCTCGTTGCGTTGTTCGTCCACTCAGCATCCACAATTCTGGTATAAAACTCTGCCATTTTCTCTGGAGGGACACCATCCCAGAACACCCACCTTCCCAAGGCTCTTAGAGAATCTAGTCTACATCGACTTTCATCTCACGTCATGGCCCGCTCATTGTTCTTCGTTTCTCTGCTCGCCTCCCTGGCTGCGGGTGCTCCCCAACCGTTCATCGTCCACGAAACTATTGAGAGTGTACCTCAGGGTTTCGTTCACGCTGGAACTCCCTCCTCCACTACTGAGCTCTCGCTCCGTATCGGCCTAGTCCAGAACAACATCGTTGGCCTCCAGGAGAAGCTCATTGAGATCAGCACTCCCTCCAGTGCCACTTATGGCCAATGGATGAGCACGTCAGAGGTTAATTGGCTTTTCATACAGCCAATTTCATTCAACTAATCGGCTTGACCCTCCCAGATCGCTGGATTTACCAAGCCATCACCTCAGGCTGATGCTGCTGTCAAAGACTGGCTTGCCGCCAACGGTCTAACCGCTGCCAGCACCTCCGTAGCTGGCGACTGGCTGACGATCAAGACCACTGTTGGTCAGGCAAACAGTCTTTTCAACACCGAGTTCCAACAGTTTAATCACTCTGACACTGGCAAGACCTTCATCCGTACGCTTGCTTATTCCATTCCCGCTTCACTCTCGGGTTCACTTGAAGTGGTCCATCCTACTGTGACGTAAGCATCACGTCTTGCGCAGGGGTTCCATTTCTGATCGAGACTTTAATTACCCAGATTCCCCAATCCCATCAGTGGTCCGCCCAGTGTGCAGGCTATTGGCAAGAGAGAGCTTACTTCTCTTGAAAGGAGAGATATGAGCAAGCGTGCCATTCCTGCAGCTTGCGCCGACATCACCGTCCCAGTTTGTATCCAAGCTATCTACGGTGTCCCCGCTACCAATGCCACCTCCGGTGACGTCAAGCTTGGGGTCTCCGGATTCATTGGACAGTTCGCTCAGACTGCTGATTTGGAGTCCTTCCTGACGGAGTTCCGGTCTGATATTCCCTCATCTACGACCTTTGATCTCCAAACTCTGGATGGTGGATCGAACCCCCAAGGAGCGCAAAATGCTGGTTTTGAAGCCGTGAGAATTTCAATGCCGAATTCGCGCCGAATGCGTTTTGACGATGACATGTGTAGAATCTGGATATCCAGTACACTGTCGGCGTTGCTACTGGCGTACCTGTCACCTTCATCTCGGTAGGAGGCGACAGCAGCGATGGCGAGCTTTCAGGTTTTCTCGATCTCGCGAATTTCCTCCTCAACGAGGATCCTGCCGCTCGTCCTCAGGTCTTGACTACCTCTTATGGCACGGACGAGAGTTTCGTATCCCCGGCCATGGCCAAGTGAGTCTTTATCTATCGAATGCTTCCGAATGCGCTTCTGATCTCGGGTGTCGTCCAGCTCTCTTTGTAATGCGTTTGCCTCTCTTGGCGCCGCTGGCATGTCTGTTCTCTTCGCTTCTGGCGATGGCGGTGTTGCCGGTTCTCGACCAAGATCGTGCAATAATTTCGTGCCTACTTTCCCATCCGGATGTCCCTTGTAAGCTCGTTCTTATCTGATTGTTTCCTTCCTGACATCTACCTCTACCATCAGTATGACATCCGTCGGTGCCACCCAAGGATTTTTCCCTGAAGTCGCTGCCGGTTTCTCGTCTGGTGGATTCTCCAACTACTTTGATCAGCCATCCTACCAATCCGATGCTGTCAACACCTATCTCGACACTGCTGGCCTCCTCGAAATTGGGAGGTTCAACGCCAGCGGACGGGCCTTCCCTGATGTTTCTGCTCAAGGCGTGAACTTTGTGATCGTCAACGGCGGAGACGTTGGAACCGTCTCTGGAACCTCAGCTTCTTCTCCCGTGTTCGCTTCTATCATCGCGTTGATCAACGATCGACTGGTCGCTGCTGGCAAACCCGTTCTCGGATTCTTGAACCCCTTTTTGTATTCTAAAGGCGCTGCTGCTCTCAACGATATCATAATCGGTAGCAACCCAGGATGCAACACTCCCGGATTCCCTGCAGTGATAGGATGGGACCCCGTTAGTCTTTCTGCCTTTGGTCATATGTCATTTACTGATACAACCTTCAGGTTACTGGTCTCGGGACACCCAACTTTGCCAAGTTATTGACTGCCGTCGGGTTATAGTCCGATTTGAGTTCTTCGCTGATATCTGATACTTGATGCTTGGACTGCATGCCGACGTTGCATTTGTCCCTTTATATCATCTTAGTATATTCGTTCATGTTTGTGTATTTACTGTAAATAAATGAGCTGGAGAAACTAATGTTCGCTTCGTCCTTGACTTCGCCTGTGATGAATCTCAATATACATTTCCTGCAGTCCCAAGGCGCTTGTCCGAACTTCTGCGCGTCATTTTACTGTCATTCTGTCTGTAGCTGACCCTCACGATCAGCTCTCAACGTGTACCGTAGTCTCTCGAACGCATCATCTGCTGCGACCACAGAAATCAAGTCCTTCAATTGAAATGCTGGCGCGTCCCGATTGCGATGGCTGCGCCTCACGGAGTGGAATTATCGATTATCAGCTGTCTGTACTCCTGACATCGTCTCGCGCGGACTCGTATCATCTCGCGATGATCGACTGGGATTCTGGCTATGGAATACGGGCTGCCAAAACCCCTTTAGCACAAATTGACAGGGAGCCGGGGGTGCTCGAAATGTTGTGTGCGTGTGGTCCGATTAGGGGCGACTGACGCCTTCAGAGCCTCAGCTGTTGGCAGTAATCATCCCGCAATGATTCTTGCCAATGCTTCTCATCAACCAAACACCCTTTACCTTGTGAACCTCTCTCTTCCTGCACTGATGCGCCTATTATATGCCGTTCATTACGGACAGGAGTCTGTTCGTTCGCCTCAGCTGAACGTTCGAAATTCTGGTATAAAACCTACCTCTGGGGGCTGAACATGCCAGAGAACTTCACCTTCTCAAGGCTTTTTGAGACTCTACCTCGTAGACCACGCCATCTTAAACCATGCTTCGTACAACGTTCTTCGTTTCACTGCTCGCCGTCCTGGTAGCAGGTGTTCCCCAACCTTTCACCATCCACGAATCTATCAACGGCGCACCTGAGGGCTTCGTTTATGCTGGCACACCTTCCCCCACTACTGAGGTCTCCCTTCGTATCAGCCTTGTCCAGAACAACATTATCGGCCTCCAGGAGAAGCTGATCGAGATCAGCACTCCCTCTAGTGCCACATACGGCCAATGGATGAGTACGCCCGAGGTAAATATATTTTTATCCACTAAAATCATTTAACTAATCGAGGTGATCTTTGCAGATTGTCGAATATACCAAGCCAACACCCAAGACTGGCTTGCTGCGAACGGTCTAACCGCTGCTTCTACCTCCGTAGCTGGTGATTGGCTGACGATCAAGACCACCGTTGGCCAGGCAAACGCGCTCTTCAACACTGATTTCCAGCAATTTGCTCACCCTGAAACCGGCAAGACCTTCATCCGTACACTTGCTTACTCGATTCCCACTTCACTCTCGGGTGCAGTTGAAGTCGTACACCCCACTGTGACGTGAGCGTCCTATCTTACGACTTATCGATAGGCTTGAGAGTTGACCGAATCTTTGATCATCTAGCTTCCCTAATCCGTTTGGTGGTGCTCCCAGCGTACACGGCATCAGCAAGACGAATTCCACCTCTCTCGAGGCAAGAGGACTGGGGAAGCGCGCCATCCCCGCTTCTTGCGCAAACACCATCACTCCGACTTGCATCCAGGCCATCTACGGAGTACCCGCCACCGAAGCCACCTCTGGTACCGCCAACCTCGGTGTCAGCGGCTTCATCAACCAGTTCGCTCAGGTAGATGATTTGGAGGCATTCCTAGAGCAATTCAGGCCCGACATCCCCTCATCCACGACCTTCGCTGTCCAAACCCTTGATGGTGGATCAGATCCTCAAGGACCGCAAGATGCGGGTATTGAAGCTGTGAGGATCTCGATGTCGAATCGGCTTGAAACCCGAACGCTAACGATGTCACCTATAGAATCTTGATATCCAGTACACTGTCGGCATCGCTACTGGCGTCCCTGTGACCTTCATCTCGGTCGGTGAGAACAACCAAGATGGCAACCTTGATGGCTTCCTCGATCTCGTCAACTTCATTCTGAATGAGGATGCTGCCGTCCGTCCTCAGGTCTTGACTACCTCTTATGGACAAAATGAGAACACTGTGTCCCCGGCCCAGGCTAAGTGAATTTTCTCCCACTCAATGCCTAGTGAACACTTTGCTAATCTCGGGTGTCTTCTAGCTCCCTTTGCAATGCCTTTTCAACGCTCGGCGCCGCTGGTGTCTCTATTCTTTTCGCTTCTGGTGATGGTGGTGTTTCCGGTAGTCAGGCTCAACAATGCAGCAAATTCGTCCCTACTTTCCCATCTGGATGTCCCTTGTAAGCTCATTCTCGTCTCAATGTTTCTCGCCTGACACCAATATTTACCATTCAGTATGACATCTGTTGGTGCCACCCAAGGAATTTCTCCTGAAACCGCTGCCGATTTCTCATCCGGTGGATTCTCCAACTACTTTGCTCGGCCATCCTACCAATCCGATGCCGTCGAACACTACCTCGATACCCCTGGTCTCCCCAATAGCAGGAAGTTTAACTCCAGTGGACGCGGCTTCCCTGATGTCGCTGCTCAAGGTGTCAACGTCCAGATCGTCAGCGGCGGTGAGACTGGTGGTGTTGATGGAACCTCTTGTGCCTCTCCCATTTTCGCCTCCATCATCTCGTTGATCAACGATCGACTGATCGCTGCTGGCAAACCCGTTCTCGGATTCTTGAACCCGTTTCTGTACTCTAACGGGGCTTCTGCTCTTAACGATGTCACCAGCGGTAGGAACCCAGGCTGTAACACTCAGGGATTCCCTGCCGCAGTAGGATGGGACCCTGTTAGTATTCTCTGTTCTTGTTCATTTGGATTTTTACTGATACATTCTTCAGGTTACTGGTCTGGGTACCCCCAACTTTGCCAAGTTATTGACTGCCGTCGGATTGTAATTCGATCTAGGCTTCTCACTGATATCTGATGATTAGTGCCTGGACTAGATGCCGAGATTGCATTGGCTTCTCTGACTATTTTCATATGTATATTCGTTCCTATTTGTGCAACTACTTTAAGAGAAACGCGTGAATTTATGGGGATGTTGAGAATTTTATTCGCTTGTGTTTGATCAGTGAAAGCTAGAGGAGGTCCGATATGGTGTAAAACGTCTTCAATGAATCTAGGAAGATTGTGGACACGCAAAGGGATAGCCACAGGGAAGATACGAAACGACGTGTTTAGAAGACGGACCAGCTGGCAAGGCCCAAGGCTCCAGCCGTTCTCTGCTGATCCCGTCGCTTCCCTCTGGACTTCTTAAGACGATGTCGTCATGGTATTCTTCACGTTCAACGGATTTGTTGCACGCTACTAGTAGACGTCGGTCGTCTGTGATTTGGGTTCGCCAGCCAGAGCTTCAAAGACCTTTCCGGATGTCTGAGTTTGAAATTCTCATCTTGTCAACAACCACCTCCCGTCTCTACGCGGCACTCAGCCACTTCGTCTTTCTTGTAGAATTCATCATTATCTCTTCTGTGTCATATTTTTCAGTTTTTGGGTGGCCAGGCTACCTCCTATTTCTTCATTGCATCACAAAAATTCGTCTCCTCCCCATTCCGACATGAGTAATCCCGACCTACTCATTCCCATTGAATCTGGAGAGAAGGTCAAAGTAAACGGTAATCATTGGATTCAATTGAAGCGTTCTCTGCGCTGTATATGCAACTTAAACTAAACAATCCTCCTAGATCATGTTTATTTAGGCAATCATTACAGCGCGCGAGATGGCCTGCCCTACCAAATTGCTCGCATCATGGAATTTCTTCCGCCGGAAGGCGCGTCTAATATCCGGATGAAAGGCAAAGGCAAGGAAATTTATTCGCGAGTCCGTATAAATCAGTACAACCGCCCTGGGGATGTATATGAGCGTCACTGGCCCGACTCGAGGCTCCTTTACGCTTCCTTCATGACAGACGTTGTACCCTTGAACTTCATCCGGGGAAAGTGCTACGTCAGGCACAAGGACATGATCTCTGATTTGACTGCGTGGCGAAAGAAACCCGACCGATTTTACTTCTCTAAAGTCTTTGAAGGCTACATGAAAAGAGAATTCGAGGTACTTCCAGTTCGGGACATCCACAATCGTAAGCTCGGAAGTCCGCGTGTTCTTGAACCTGGCGCTCACCGAGACGTCAGTTCCGAAATATATCAAGCATATTCTGGCCAGTCGATATGACCTTATCGTGACAGAAAAGGAAACCATACCGGAATGGACAGACAATTTACGGCTATGCGAGTATTGTGGTGAATGGGCCCCATCGTCAGTCTTTGCACTCGTCGGAAAACCCCGAGTTCATGCGCTTACCAATCATTTTTCCGGGAACAGCCTAAAGTCCGTGCAATGTGCTTCGTGCAATGGTCACTTTCACATGGCATGTGTGAAGCCGCCGTTACTGGCGAAACCTTCCAGAGGGTACGGATGGACTTGTGCGCCTTGCACACTTCAACGTGAAGAAGAAACGGAAGAGAACGGAATCACAAAGACTACCCGCTCTGCCCTTGCCCGGCCGAAACCCAGGCCTAGGAAAGAAAAGTATACCGGTGCCAACGGAGTGCCACTGGAAGATGAGCCTTTACGATATTACAAGATGTGGCCATATAGATATTTTGGGTGAGACCTCATATCAAAAGTTCACACATTTCTAACGTGTGCATCAGAGCTTACCTCGACGCTGAAGATGCCCTCGGTATGTAAATGATATAGCTGCCGAGAACATGATTAATCTCATGCTTCGTAGAGGAGGAAGACTTCATCTACTGTCGAGCTCCCGTCAGAGTGGGTCAAAAATATCAAGCTGTGGTCGGCGAAATGGGTACCGAACGGCGACCTGCTGGTGCGAAGCCAGCTGCTGGCCCTTCTCAACTTTCTGACTGTTGAATAGATCTTCCTGAGCGGGGGGGAGAGGGAACGGTGGAAGTTCTGAGCACTGTTTGTCACATGACCCCAGAGCAGAGTAAGTTTCCCTCCCTTCAAATGATCCACAAGCTCAACTAACGTTTAAAATGATTAGTCGAAGAAGGTATATTAGAAGTTTCTCAATGAGGATGTGAGCTAATGACAAAAATTAGTTGAAGGCAGAAGGAAAACCTTGCGTCCAACAACTGATCGTACGGTTGACTGGCTTAGCGAGTTGATAACACGCTGCTCTATTGCGCATGCAAATGGTCAACCATTCAACACAGTTACCATGAAAAATCCTCTTCGACAGCGAAAGGTACGATCTTCCAATCAGCACTAAGCTCTGTGTGACGCTTTGCACAGTGGGCCAAGAGTGAGACGAGGTATACAGACCGCGAATGGGATGACTGGGAGAAGCAAGCGTTCGAAGACGGAACTGCGACATACAATGCTGAACTTTATCGATTGCGTGAAGAATATCTTCCCAATCGTCCCATGCCGGACATCGTCAGATACTTCACCCTTTATAAAAAGTAAGGGCGGAACTCTGACTTGATATCCAATCTCACCAATTGCAATAGTGCAAAATTGAAAGAGGAGAACAAAATCCATGCTGCTAGCTCCACTACTGTCCGACGGTCATTCATCCCAGAACGACCGAGAGTCCTTAATGATGACGAAGAATCAGTGATTCGGGTGGAACCAAATAGCATTCGTCCCGGTCCTTGCGGTAGTTGCAAAACCTCCACCTCGGCAGTGTGGTACAAAGCTCCGAGAAACCTTGCGTATCCGGCATTGTGTAGCTTTTGTGGGATTGCGTACAGAAAATACGGGGACGCTAATGCGAAGGCTTCCCGTGAAGAAGTTCCTTCTCACAAAGGAAAAGCACAGACTGGAGAGAAGCGTGAAGGCACTCCATTGACCTCAACGAGCAATAAACGGGCTAAGGTTCGTTGGTTGTCACTTAAGTTAGACTGGGACACTGATGACTTAGCATCAAGACGACGGCGACTACTACTACTGCCGCTACACCCACCGCTCCCGCTCCCATCATCGTCCCGAGCAAGCAATTATCATGTCAACTCTGCAAGAAGTCAGGCCCGCTTGGGCGGGTATTGAAGTGCAAGTCGTGTTCACTGACTGCACACGCAGGTACGCCCCATTCCCGATCAATATTTTGATGTTACTCACATACGCGCAGTTGTTCTCGGCGCAGTCCTCAGCCCCGATAAGGCTCCCGATGACTGGGTGTGCGAGATATGCTCAAATGTCAAGACGATGGAAGCATCCCTGGCCCGTCTATCTTCATTCCTTTTCTCTTCGCGTTCGTACTGAAGTTCTGCATAGGATACGACTTGTCTTCTTTGTCCTCGCTCCGAGAAAACTATCCCAGCTGATAAGGAATCTGATTTCTTGAGGGCCTGCAAGCCAACCGAGGGACAGGGATGGGTGCATAGTCTCTGTGCACTCGTCATCCCCGAGGTATCATTTAGTGAGGCTTCAAGCATGAGAGCAGTCGAAGGCATTAGTACTGTTAATCCTAACCGATGGCTAAGCGTGAGCCTCTGTCTTCTGTCTCTTGCCATTACGAAAATAACCATATCTTAGCCGTGTGCTCTGTGTAAAGAAATACACGGAGCTGTTGTGAAATGCGGAGACTGCGCGAAAGAATTCCACCCCGTATGCGCCTTCAGGGCTGGATACAGACTCGGCTTTGAGCTTCTTCCTGTACGCTTAATATGCCGACCATGCGGTGTGTTACTAACACTACAAAAGGTCAAAAATGTTAGGAAAGATCCCTCCCCTATCGTGGTCTACAAGAGAGAGACTGGGGCTATGAACCTTCACTTCTGGTGCTCGTCCCATAGTACGAACGGAAGGAAGATCTACGATCTCTGTGATGGCAATGATATAGCAGAAGTGAGGCTTATCTTAGCTCCTACCTCATTGAATACTAAAGCATTTCTAGTCCGTTGTTCAGCTGTATGCTCGGACCTACAAGCAGGCGGCTGTTGAGAATACGCACGGTCTGCTCAGGAAAGCCCGACGACTGGATCACGTTCTCGAACGAGCTCAAGCCGAGGAGCCTCCTTCGGAATCCACGGACGACACTCGTTGCTACCTTTGCAAGACTGAATATTCCCCATACTTCCATCCCGTCAACGTGAACCCCAACAACTTGACGTATATGTGCCATAGCTGTCATTTCAAAACCCAGACTCCTACTGTTGTACCAATGATATCGTAGGCTTTCAGATGTACAAAGCACAGTATATCCTTTCATGACTTCTTATGTATTCCAACGGGCTAATAATATATTATTGCTACTGATGTATTGATTGTTAACTGTTGATAACGGGAGACGAATGTGCGAATGATGAAAATAGGGACTGCGATGTATACATAAAAATATATGGAGGCCTTAACTGGAAATTCACCAGGTGAAAAAGAGACAAGTATGATGCCACATTTAAGGCTTTGAGCGTTTGTAATATAATACATAGGCAGCGCGACCCTGTTTCGATGATGAGCTTGTGACGACATGGCACAAAGACAGACTTACGACGATCTCACGCGGGTCGGCTGCAACGACGCGACTGTCATCGCAGTACTGCCAGCCGCCTCTGGCAGCAATGAATGCGGTGTCTGTTCATGGCGATCAGTGAAAGCCGTGTGAAGTGAAGGAGAGAAGACGTACAGTGACCACTACTGAGACTCCCGAAATGATTTGTGACACCGAATAGATCATACCGATACGGGGGAACTTGGACACTGGGATCATCAGCCAATGACCCGGTTGGCCCAATCTGACCTCTATCCGCACCAGGCGGCAGAGGCGGAGGCATGTAATTCGTTAGATCCAATCCTTTGATTGGGAAGTCGACAAGTGTTTCAAGCTTATCAGTGAATGGACCCTTGACAGAGAAACGCTTCAATACAACAATAAGAACTGCTGGAAGCCGGGAGAAAGAAAGTTGTTTGGACGCTTTGCGAAGAGTTTTACAGTGTGGGCAGTGCCTGTTCAGACATGAATGAGAGGATAAACACATCGTGAACCAAGTAACGTACCATGCTTCACTCTTTTCTAAGATCTCTTCTCTAACGAAACCATCCAGACACTGCTCTAGGGAAACCTTGGTTATCCCGCGTCCAGTTGGGATAGGAAGCGAGAGATCCATGAACGGGTTATACGTTGTAGAAGTCTGGGACACTATGAACTTCAGGTCATGCAATTATGCAGGGCCCCACGCACCTTCCCGCAGGTTAAACATTGCAATCGATTCCTGAACTGACCCATGAAATAATCCACTATAATACTGTCGTTCTGCATCCGATTGATCTTCCATTCCTGCGGACTAGCGATCTGCTGAGGGAGGGTTTCCAACTCAGCCTCCCGCTCAGGAGAAGGAGTGTAGGGAGGTTTGTTAGTGATCCTGTTGAGATCCTCATGAAGGCCATTCAAAAGGAAGCTGAGGAACTCCTGGGCATCGTGTTGGTCTGCCCCTTGGAATTGAGGACCGACGGTACATATCGATTTCTATAATCGTCTAAGATGGGAAGCGAGAAAAAGAGAGGAAGTGACATACCCGGAATCCATGAGGAGTCAGATAGGGAATATCGCCCTGTCTCATCTGATGCAGGATGGAAGCAAAGGCAGCGGCCAGCGCGCCCGATGAACCCATCTTATTCGTCTTATTGACCGCATTCTTCCACCGTCCATCTATGCATACTGTGTGAGCAGTCGACACATTTCTCGAAAAAATGAAGCTCACCAGTAAAGTAGACGGCAAATGGATACGTAGCACTCAAACACTGGATCGTTGAGTTCATGTAACACGTATTCCCCAAGTTCTTCAATCCACTCGTCGACACCTGATAATCACTCCAGTACATGACCGGGTACTCGCTGTAAGGCGTGCTCATCGATATACTCGATATCCGTGGTCGTTGATCATGTCGTTCGGTGGATGGAGGTGCAACAGGTGGAGGAGGTCGAATGGGATGTCTTCCTATCTCGGGATAATCAATGGGTACACGCGGGGGAATAGATGAAAGTGCCGCTTGGGATTGATCGAGGTAATCTGATCGACGACGGGAGAGCGAAGAAGGGTTAATGGACGCCTGGGGTGGCGGTGACACCACGTTTTCGGGCGCAGGACGGAAGTATTGAATTTGATGGAGTTGCGAAGACAGTTGAGAAGACGATCCGGAATGTGTCGGAGACGCGGTCCGTAAAGGCTGTTGGGGATACACGATCGGGCCAGATGACAGAGGTGTGGGCATGGAAGGCATGGCGGAAGATCCGATATAATGGGCAGGATAGCTCGCCGGACGGTCCTAGAGTTCGGTAACTCAATTAATGTCCGATACATTTGGTAAAAATCACGTACTTGGTAACGTACTTGTTCAGGTAATGGACTTGAACCGAACGGGTTGTTGAGTTGACTCGACGATCCAGGTCTCCACATTTGGGGCTTTCTCATGAGTCTTTTATCAGACCCCGTGTACGTCCCGTAAGCGTTTTCATTTGAATTCGGGTTCGAGATGTATAACGGTCTAAGATACCCATGAGTAATTCATTCGCGAGATACAATAGCATGAGAAATGCGTACGTAGAGCTTGATCCCTGATCGGAATAGCCAGGCGTCTGATCACCCTTATAGACCCAGTATTCTCTCCCATTGGTTCCATTGCTGTAATTTTGGGGCTGGTTTGAATTCTGACTCGAACTTGGACCCTGCGCCTGTCCTTGCGCCTGTTGTTCTGTCCCCGCAGAGGAAGCAGTAATAGTCCCTGATCGCGGTCTTGGTCCCGCCGGATGCGAGGAAGGCGCGTTCACAGGAGGTGGCCCTGCCATGCCGTTTTGCAACGATGATGGAGGGGAAGGAGAGAATGTCGAAGAGGACGGTGGAGGGCTACCAAGACCATTCAAGCCATTGATGCCATTAGCATATCCATTAGTTGACGGCTGAATAGGCTGCGGGGTTTGCCCAAGGGACATTTGTGGAGACCCGTTCGCTCCCGAGCCTGAACCGGAGAGTGAAGGATAGAGCGGCGAAGGACCTTGATACGGGGTGCTTGGTTGCGAAGGCGACACTCCCGTGTTCGCGCCTAGACTTTGATGAGAGACGGCTGGTGAGATGGGAGGAGGGAGTGAAGATTGCACCAAGGGTGATGGAAGGAGTGGTGACTGTGGTGTGAAACCTTGACTGGGCATAGCAGGAGAGGGATGAGGGTGTGAGCTTGCGCCGCCGGGCATTAATGAACTCGGGATCCCCGGGGAAGGTGGGAATGGGTTAGGGAGAGGCATAGAAAGTTGTGATCGTCCAGAGATTGACTCGCCAGTTGGCTCTCGGCTTAGTCGTGAAGAACCAGCGGAAGGGGGTGGAGGCGACGAGATATTGAAAGTGGGTGAGCCAGACTGCCGATCAGCGCCTCTGTACACGCTATCCTCTCCAAAGCATCGTATCCACTCCTTCAATCCGCCTCTTAGAATCATCGGTGCCCTCTTCAAAGGTCTTCTAAACTCCATCTCGTATATCGCTCTCGTCAAAGCCTCCGTAGCATTATTGGGAGAAGACGATTCATCATCATATATGACCACAACTGTGAACGTATGTCTGTTGAGGAAAAGAATACGTTCATCAGAAGGTGAAAGTTCGAGTGCTTGCTCAATCTTGTCACGCGTCAAGCTAAGGCCGGATGCTCAATAACTTTCTCAAACATGGAAGGAAATGGACGTACCCATCTCTCAACAGGATATGTGGCTCAATGCAAACCACTTCGCCCTTTATCCTCTCCTTCTCATACGCGTCCCTTGTTCTAATATCTAAAAATAAGACTTTCTTCCCTCGACCCTGAATAGTCCTAACTTCCATGGGACTTATGTCCAGCGAATTGGGCACTTCTGATGTATCAGAAGTGGGCGATCGATTGGGTGAAGCGGGTAGTGAGGTAAGGTTGTTTCGTGTAGGCGGAATTGGGGTACTAGCGGGTCGTTCGATGGGAAGAACTGGGAATCTTCTCGAGGGCGTTAGGGGAGGGATTGAGGAAGGTGGAGAAATTGGCGTAGAGGGAACGATTCCAGGTAGATTCTCAGGGACAGCGGGGAATCTATTATTGAGCTCATCTTCCCATTGTTGCAATGGGGGAAACGCCTTGTCAAATTCCGGTGATGGGGCACGTATGAGAGCTGGTATGGACGGTAAGGGCGATGATTCAGGTAATCGGGGTGAGTTGGGTTCTGAGGAATTGGGCGAGGGAGGACCGAAAGAAGATAAGGATACGAAGGCGTGCGGAGAGGATACAGTCGACAATGAGGGTGAAGGGAGAGCAGAGGGTATTGATGGAGTGGGTGAGGGGAAGGTTGGAGACGATGCAGAGAGTGATGCAGGCTTCGGAGGCGCGGGAGGAGGTACTCGTTTTGAGGAGGTTTGGAGACCGTGGTTCTGCAGTGCTCTAATGCGATCCGCGACAGAGCCACCGGATTGGTAGTTGGGTCCTTCATCGGGATTCGACCTACACTGATAAGAAACATGTATAAAATCAATACAAATGGCTCACTTGGACTGCTGAGCTGCTCTAAGTTTCTCCTTGATCTTTGTGGCACGAGGAACCAGTTCATTGAGATTCCACTAGATGGATTAGTTACGTAAGCTTGCACAGGAGGCTCGACTGATGGAGATGAATACCTTCATGAGATCAGAAAACTGGGGGAGGAGAGTCGTCTTTTGGGTATTGAATTCAGGAAGGTTGATGACATATCGGAGGATGCTAGCCACCAAATGAGTTAGATAATTGGGATGGTCAGGACAATGATGGACTGACCTGGCAACCTGGATATAACGATGAAGAGCCACTTTCAGATCACCCCCAGCCTCTGCGGCAATCGCGCTTTCTCCTAGTTTTCGAGCGGAGGCGAGAACGATTGGGAGTGATGCACCCCTTAGTCGAGTAGGGGTAGTACTTTCAGCAGCGTGTTGGATCTGCTCGACAGACATGTCGACGAGCTGAATGCTTTTGGGACCTAGCAGATGGATGAGTTGACATTAGGACATGGGACGAGGGCGTCGCGCACCACCGGGGTTGAAAGAAGGAGTTGTTGCTGTCGTGGTCATTGTCAAAGAGACCATAGCCTGTGAATAGGGTGGCAGACGACGAGTGGATCGATTTGGAGAATATTAGTATAGAGCCAGCTTGTAGAGGTTGCGGACGGCAAGGAGATGGAGAGTGTAAGATAATTATGACTGCGGACGAGGCTGAGCGTTTGAAGAGATGGGAGAGAAGATGATCGTTCAATCGGATGCAAAGCGGCGAGCAGGCCGAGTACGCTTACAGCTGCCTTATACACCCCAGTCCTTATAAGCAATCCAAGCCCGGCAGAGCTAGCTACCTCGACAAGAGAGACGACGACGGGAGCGAAGAGTTTGTGACGGAGAATTCGGAAATGAGAGCTGCCTCGTTGCGGACATGTGCTGCTCGTCGCGTGCTCCGGTCTCAACGCTCATCTCAATTCATATCTCTTGACTCGAATGGCGTAATACAGCGACCATCCTCCCATTGCCCAATCTCCTGATCTTTGACTCAGCTTCTCGAATATTCTCGTATTTACTGCTGTTTCTCCCCAACCGTGACGATCATGCTGACTTATACGAACACTTACGCACTCCTTCCCATCAATGTCAGACATCACCATCCATGTCGCCTTCAGAGGCAATACCTACGACCTCACGTTCCCCTCGTCAACACCCCTCTCGACGTTGACCAGCACTCTTGAAGAGCTCACCTCTGTTCCTCCTAATCTCCAGAAACTCCTATACCGAGGCAAGAAGGCTACATCCCAACTGGATGACGTATCTCTGCTCGACGTAGGTCTCAGAGATGGTACCAAAGTCCAGCTTCTAGGATCTACGGTAGATCAAGTAGGAGACATGCACAAAGCAGAAAGCGAGAAACGTCGACGGGATGGCATTATGGAAGCCAGAGCACGAGCTGGCCCGTCCAAGATTCGGTCCACAGGGAAGGCGACCGTCAATCCATATGTCTTCCATGCAACACAACCTCTTCCTCACCTGCCCTCCCCTCATCTCGCCCAAGCGCTGCTTCAGAAACTCTCCACCGATCCTGCCATCTTGCACATCATGTCAACCCATAAATTCACCGTCGGTCTCTTGACCGAACTTGCCCCGCACGAAAACCCCGAGTTGCTGGGCTTAAATCAGAACAAGGGAGAGATCATCAAGTTGCGTTTGCGGACGGACGCGTATGATGGGATGAGGCTTTACAAGGACGTCAGAAGAGTCTTGTGTCATGAATTGACGCACAATGTCTGGGGAGATCACGATAATAATGTCAGTCCAAGTTGCGATCTACTTGTCGGCTAGCTAACGATGAGTAGTTCAAGGAACTCAATTCGCAATTAAACCGGGAAGTCGCCGCCTACGAAACGTCGGTGCAGAAGGAATCGCATACATTAGGCTCCTACTCCGGTGCTTACGACCCTTCATCTTCCATCGAGGCCGATGCCTTGTCTCATTCACATGTCCTTGGCGGGCCTTCAAACGCCTCACTGGACGATTCTCGGGATGCCCGAAGAGCGCGAGTCCTTGAAGCTACTCTGGCTCGGCTAGCTCGAGAAGAGAAGGAGATTGAGGACATGTGCGGGAGCGCAGGGAAGCAGTCATCATCTAGTTGATGATTTTAGATCTATAGATATCATGTATCACGTACCACATTTTGGACTCTCTAATACCATTCTCGCCTTTCATTCACTTTTGCCTGTATGTATGCGCCAAGTGACTTGACAGAAGACACCCTTGCCCTCGA
Source organism: Sistotremastrum suecicum HHB10207 ss-3 (assembly GCA_001632355.1). NCBI lineage: Eukaryota > Fungi > Basidiomycota > Agaricomycetes > Sistotremastrales > Sistotremastraceae > Sistotremastrum > Sistotremastrum suecicum. The sequence goes on along the minus strand of KV428068.1, from coordinate 53,011 downwards.
TCGAGAACCCATCAACAGTTAGGATTATGAGGCTGGATAATATAGTACACATTCATGGTCTACAAATAGTGGAATTAGAAAGTTCAATATCGTAGGAATTTCTGTGAGCCGGAGAAGATGAAGTTATAATCTAGGACGCATCGCCATCTTGGAGTGTTCGCCACTGGCTATCATGACTCCAGTTTCCTTGATGAATACCTAGTAGAATCATAAATTCAATCTCCACTGCCAAGGACGGTACAACATACCTCACACCGCGAGGACATCCTCATCTCCGACGTCGAAAGTGTCACACTGTCCACCACCAGCGTCGAAGTAGCACCCGGTCGATCTCGGGCAGGAGCAAAGGAGTGGTGAAATGACATATTGATAGACTGCGACACTCCGCCCGCAGTAGCGAGTGCTGCCTTGGTGCCTTTCATGGCGAGCGTAACGAGAGGGACACTAGAACATCTGGCCAAGCTTCAGCTTTCTCAAATGCTATAGAGCAGTACGTCGACTCACATATCAACTAAATATGCTATACACCCATTGCTCAAAGCTCCTTCACCGTCCAGCATATCCTCCCTTATAACAATCTCGAAGACAGCCCGTGCTCTTGGTCGCTTTTCGTCATGGATGGTGAGCTCAGTGAGAAGTAGCCGGTTTCCAATACTGGAAGAGAAGTAGGAATTTTGTGGACCGACGAACGTATAAAAGATCTTGGTCGCTCGAGTCACAAATTCGGCAGGAAGGTTGGTGACGAGCCGCGCAGGAGTCATCGGTTCAGATATTGATTCCAGGAGTGTAGGCATTCAAAAATGCTCAAAATAATGTGAAGTTGTTAGGAGAGATCGCGGGGTCCGGGTAGCTTAGTGATGGATATGAAGAGGAAGCTGCGCCGGCTGGTATATAAGTCATTTTCTCGAGATGCAATGACTGGATGCGAACCGAGAAGAAGTGACAGGATTGCCGACTCAGCGCGGGAACTTTGTGATCGGTGTCGTGGAGCGCTCGAGCCTCGGCCACGTGGAATAAGGTGTCGGGATAGCCGACTCGGATCTCAGCGTCACTCTTTGTTTGGAATCTTCGCAGTCGGGATATTCCAATGGGATATCATTCCCTCAATATTGAGAAAATTTCCTTTAAGTGAAGGCCGCTTCAAGGAACGATTGTTATATCCAATCTCAAGGTTTTTTGTGTCCTCGAGTTTCATGGCCAAGCCCGAGGCGAGGTATCTATTCACTCGCACAGCCATCCAGCCACCGTCATTCGAGCGGATTGCACCCTTGACTGGTCAGCAGATGTCGAAAAGATGATCTATCTGCGCCCATATGCACAGATAATCAGGAGTACCTATCAACTCGAGTGACGTTCTTCCCTATGATACGCCCATTGAACAGAGCCATGGTCGTCCATCAGGGTGAGCGGCGGGCAGTGTGTATTCAAACACAGCCACTCGTAGTCAAGCTTTCCAATGCTAACGACCTAACATTCAATTCAATCGAGAATCCTATGACAATCTAGACCTCCTCAAGGCTGGAGCACTGTTGTAGTAGTACAGAGCGTGCATTAAACAGCGATCAAATATTGACCTGGACCCAAAGGGTCGATAGATCACCCCACTCCTTTACGTCCGCAAGCGGAGGCTCGGTCAACCCAGGAGGCGCATACGACACTGGGTGAGGGCCATCGGCAAGGCGGACTACGATTTCCACTTTCTGTTCTGCGATCCAGTCTTTCCCATGATACTCCCAACCAGACACTTTGAACGGTAGGATGCAAACGTGATACTGCCAGGATAATCAGGAGGTTCTCTCCCTCGATCCAAGATTTAAACGTACTCTAACAACCAAATGCCAGTATGCAGAGCTTGCGGCTTGGTCAGGCTTGATCCTAATCTCTCCTTCGAAGATCCGTTTATTCTCGTCTTGATCCCCTGAATCTTCCCTATCGTTGGAGTGCCAAAAGATCGCCATGGTCTGCGCTTGGGCTTGAGTCTGAGGCCCCATCTTCATATCGGTTTTCTTCCTTGCTTCATGCCCAGCATTGACAACGCGCGTGAGGCAGATCTGGATTGCCTCTGGGTTCGCGACCAAATCAAGCGCCTGCTTCGACGGAGACGTCAAGACGAGATGCAGCGGTATATGAGTGGTCCGGGTATAGACGAGCTTAAGGATTATCAGCATATGGACCGTGCTAACGGGGAGAATCCTTACCGGTTTGGCTAGGGATAACTGCATGCAGACAAAAATAAGCCAGTCTGAACTACAAATACCGGATAAATCAAACTCACAACTGCGGTGATTTCAGCATGTTCTGTATGGAATACCTTTCCAACGATCTTGGCTGGAGCCATTGTGAACCATCCTTCAGGATCTACCATCGGACCAGGTGGAGGAGTACCCTGAGAATAAGCTTCTTGGCGCAATAGCGATGGCGGATCAGGCCTATGGAGAGGGATCACGCCGAAGTTCTTGCTGATACTATACAACCCCTCAGTATGATTTTTTAGAGTACAAATACATAGGCTCACCTCGCTAATTTATGTATCAAACCATAGCTGATATCACAGGCTATAGTGTAGTTGAGAGATGCTTCCGCTCTGCGTTCCGTGAACTGAGCTGGAAGTGGGAAGGACTCTGTGACGCCGGGAGATGTCTCAACATCGGCGGTCAAGGGAAGTTTGAAGCGGAATGGGAATTTGTGGTGCCCTTCGAGCTTTCCGTGTTCACCATGTACATTCTCGCCTTTCTGACTGAATAGGACGACGACATGATTCAGGAAAGGGCTATCGGAAACGAATGCCTGTTTTTCGTCCTTCCAAACTCTGTTCTGAGGATTGATGACTTCTCCTCGGATCTTCCATGTCGCATTTGGTCATTTATATTAAATATCATCAAGAAGGAGCACTTACATTGAGAGTCACGGAGTGGATTGTAGTCCTTTCCTTGAGATCCAGCTCGACCGATCCCACGATGTCCTCTCCAGGTTCGAAGACAGGCAGACTCGTAGAAGACTGAGCCAGGCTCTTGACCTTCAAAGTAACCCAAGGATGTCCAGTCTTCTCATCGCGGATGTCGAAGACTTGCTCATGGAGTTGGATATGTGGAGCAACTGGGCCAACATGATGTTCGTAGGTGGGCAACGATTCGTCGGAATCGTCGCTGAAGGGGGCCGAATCGACCTTGTCAAGTTCTGGATTACCCATCTCGATAATCAGCCGAAGGGGTATGATCCTTCCACTTGTACCATCGATTCGTACATGGTCCTATCTTTAAGGCAAACAATGCCATGGCCCAACGACCACGCAACGGAGAGCCATGCTTTACTTCCGATCAATCAACGAGATCTAGATCTCTCCTCCGCTCTTTCATCATCTTCCCACCCTTATCGAAGAGAATCACCGTGATACCCGTGAGCCGAGATCAGGGCCCTGAAGGCCTCAACGGTCCATTTGTGGCGAGTGCCTGACGATACGTAGTTCCATATTCTCAGATCGTCTGTGAACCACATGAAAGCGGATAAAATGGTCGGGAGGTGAGCTAGCGTCTCTGTTGGTCTGCATGCCTCCATGCTGTTATCGGCAAGGTGCGCTTTCGGAAGCTGCTGTTCCCAAGCGTTACTCAACATATAAACGATGCGTGCAGAGACATATTGATGAGCTACCGTGGGACATGCCCCAACTTACAGATGCAGCGGACCAGACATCAATGGCGTAGAACGAATTATCTGTTGTCAACTTATTGCGATCCCGGCGTCGGTGTTTCTCCAAAAATTGACTTCAACGATGGAACTCAACAAGATCTCTGATTATCCGACTGAGCCACGTTCGACATTCATCTGCGTCGCACGCCATGCCAAGGTCAATTGACACAGAAAAAGAACAAGTTTGAGTTTGGAGTGCGGAGTTCAAAATTCTGCGCCTCCGGAACGGTTGTACACCCGGCCCGATTCGAGAAATGCGTCTAAATCCATCGCATTCGATAACAAAAGCAATTCTCAGATTCCGACGCAAGATACTTTGAATAGGTGGCTATGAGATGCAAAGGTCGAGAAACAATATCAATGGAATCGTTTAGAAGGCGGTGAAGACCCAAAAGTTCGAAAGATTGCCCCATTCCTTGTAATCTGTCAGCGGAGGTTCGACAGCACCCTGAGGAGCGGAAGAAACAGGTCGCGGTCCATTCGGAAGACGTGCAACGATATCGACTTTCTCAGTAGTAAGAATCTTCTTCGCAGATGGTTCGAACCCGGTAGCCTTGAACGGCAAGACAACAACATGATGCTAAAATACGACTCGGTCATTTCCAGAATCGAAGGAAACGTGATATCACTTACTCGAACCACTAAGTGAGGGAACACACAGCTCGCTGGCGTGTCACCCTTCAATTTGATCTCGCCGCTGAAAACCCTTTCGTTCTCATTCTCGGAAGATTCAGCTGTTCCTCTAGAGCCATGGTGCCACAGGATCGCCATGGCCTCACAATTTGCCAGCGTCTGAGGACCCATGGCTGTATCGGTCTTCTTCAGGGCGTCACGACCTCCATTGACGAACCGAGCGAGGCAGACTTGAATCGACTCCGGGGTAGCAACGAGATCCAGTGCCTGCTTGGATGGGGAGCTGAGGTGGAGATGTAGGGGAATAAAGGTGCCTCTGGTGTATACGAGCTAAGCTATTGTAAGTATCGATGAAAGGAGAGTGTGCATATATGTGCGTACCGGCTTGGCAAGAGAGAGCTGGTATTGAGATCTTTATCAGTGGGAAATCATCACCCAAGATGACTTGAGCTCACCACAGCAGTAATCTCGACAACTTCATTATGATATAATTGCCCAGCTATCTTCACTGGCGCCAGAGTATGCCATCCTTCGGGATCTGCGTCGGGACCAGGAGGTTCCTTGCCTTCAGAATAGGCCAATTCACGTAGCGGAGATGGTGGAGAAGGTTGTTCAATGGGAAGAACACCAACGTTCTTGCCGATCCTGTTTCGCTGTTCAGCCTCGCCACAGTGAGAGGCGCAATTTACTCACACAGCATGACTATGCAATAGACCAGAGGAGATCTCACCGCTCAAGAAGTAATTCAGAGAGATATCACTGAGATGCGGCGTGAAGTGGGGAGGAAGAGCGAAAGTCTCCGTCTTGTCATGATCTGTCTTGACATCCACGGTCAGAGGTAACTTGAGCTCGAAAGGGAACGTATATTGGCCCTTCAGGTGGGTATGCTTTTCGGTTGATGACGGGTTGTGAGGATCACCGTGTTTGGGGGTCCAAAGAACCGTGGACAATTCGAGGAAAGGAGGGTCGGACGAGAATGAATTCTCAGAATTCCTGAAAACTCGATTCTGAGGATTGATGATACCACCGACGATCTAAACAAGTGATGAGACGGGGAACATATCTGCCACTGGTTTTCACTCACCTTGACCGAAATCTCGTGAACACTGGTGCTCTCATGCAGATCGAGCTCGACCGATCCTGTAATCGTGTCGCCAACACGGAAGATGGGCAAACTCTTGGATGAGCCCGCGAAACTCTTGACTTTCAGGATGGCCCAAGGTTGTCCTGTCTTCTCGTCGCGTACATCGAAGATATGTTCGGTCAAGCGGACGGCATGAGCAGGAGAGGGATGTGCCTCATATGCAGGCAACGTCTCTTCGGGCGGGGCACCGTTGCTATCAGCTGGGACCGCGATATCTTTTTCAAGTTCTGGGTTACCCATGTCTGGCGCAACGATAGGTGTCTGGAGATGGGCTTCGCCATCTCTGACAATAGCTGCTAATATACGGATTTGATTGAGATCACATTTGCTGATGCTCTTATCGGCCACATGGTTCGGCCACAAATGATAATGTGCGGTAAAGTTGCTTCAATATGAAGTAAGGGGTGGTGGGGAAAGCACACGGTTCATGCTTGTTATAGCAGAAGTCATCCAGCGCTTGCGCAGTTTTCAGGAGCTAAAGGGAGCTAAGCCGGCGATTCCTTCCTATCAAACAGTGATCAAGATTAGACGACAAGACTGTTGTGTTTGGAATAAGATAACGAGCTGCGGACAGGATCCCGTCATCGTCGTGCGTCAGATCCTGTCAAAATTGTATATAGGCGCCGGATCCTATCTTTTCCTAACGTTGGGATTGTCATTGACCTCGTCCGATTGACGTAGCCTTATAATTATAATATCAAGAATAGAGTACACGATGGGACATTACATGTTCATACAAAATCAAGAGATTAATTTAGTCTAGTGGTGGTCATGATCTTGTCCGCTTCTGTCTCACTACCTCTAGGGCGGATTCGAGCTGAGGCCTGCAGCTCCGTTGTTTGCGCCATAACTGGCTGTCACGTCTAAAAATCCTCAGCACTAATCCGAATTCAGAGGAGCCAAACGTACTTTGCGCGGTTGGCAAATATAATTCCGAATATCACACTTCTCAGCCGTTGGTTCTTCCTCCGCGGTTGAGTCCCGTAGGGGAAATCAGGTCGAGCAAGTGCCGATTCGACGGTGCCATGCCTAAATCGGGATCAGATAAGATCATCGGCGATCACAAAAGAGACATACACAATGTCAAGAGAACGCAGTAATCCCATACAGTACTGTTTGGAATACGACAGTTCTGCTCGTAATCTGGACTCCCGCGAGAATTTATTTTTCAGATAATGGATCTGGGTCACGAGACCGCGACATTCATCTTTATGAGCATCACGAAGTCTCTTCAATCGGTCCACTTGTTCTGACAGAACACGACTTTGGGCTTGTGCTTGAGAAACATTTCGCTGAGCCTGAGTGAGTTCGCGACCGTGGTTCACTTCCAGGTTTTCTTTTTCGGTCTGAAGCGTACGGAGCTCGCGATGACACGAGTCGATTTCTTCTCGAACGCGTTTGACGGATGAAGTAAGAGCCTCGAAAGTCTCTATCCAATATTTATCTGTCGATTCATTCTTGCGACGGTCGTTCTGCGCTTGGTCGAGTTTTGTATTGGCGGCTTGAACTTCTTCGCGAAGCTTGTCGATTTCTTGCTGATGGCTGGAAATTTCGCGGCGGAGATCGCGGCATCGTGCTTCCGATTCACTAAGTTTTTTTTGTCGCTCCGCAACGCTCTTTATGATGATGAGTTGCGGAAAGCTTTGGAAAGCTTGATTGAACGAACCTTAGTGGACTCAGATATACGCTGCTCTAAGCGCTTGCGGTCACTCTCGAGGTTCTCTACTTCGCGACGTAGCTGAGTTACTGCATCGGAGTGACTTCTACTATCCGCCCTCGTGGACTCCAGCTCGTGTTGCAAGTTGTTTTTGCTCTGAGCAGGACTTCAGTAATCACCTAATGATGAACAACTCAGCATACCGTCTCAGCCCGCTGCAAATCCAATTTGAATCGATCTGATTCTCGGGCAAGGATATCGTTCTCTGCGCGCAGAGCTTTCAGTCGCGAACGCTCGCTTATAAGTTCAGTCTCGAGTTCCTTCAATTTAGCTTGCGCAAAGTCAAGATTCTGTAACCCAGTGTCGGTTTGACTTCGTTTCTGAAAGGATGCGACTCACTGCTCTTGATGTATCATGTGCTACATTGGACAAGTCTGCAACCATTTCGTCGATAGCTTCACCGGACCTGGAATACTATTCGGCATCATTTCTTCCGGAACAAACGAATCAACTTACAGTTTGTCGAGCAATTCACCATCTGACACCTGAACCGGAAGAAATCCTTTCTTGCCACATCTGAGACAGCGCGCTCGTTCAAGGAACCGTGCCCGTCTTTCTTCCCGTGATGACAGACGGTTTGCCTCAGCTTGCAAATCAGACATGCGCAGGCGAGCTTCCTGTAGTTGCGCAGCAAGGCTGACACCGTCCATTGCCTGTTCCTCGAGAAGTTGAAGCTTTTCGTCGACAGCTTGATTAGCCTTCAGGAGACGCTCCTGAGTTTCGCGTAGCTCCTCTTGCACGACTTGGTAGACTTCGGTGTTGTGAGCCGTGGTATTTAGCCATGAGAACTAAATCGAGAATGTACATTAGATCAACACCGCCAAAGCTTTGAGTGACAACTTACATCACGAAGGGGACTGCCAGGAGTTTTGGGCGTTCTCAGGGCAAGAGCACGCCTATGCAGGACCGGGGTGTTGTCTTTGAAGCTATGTTCTGTTCGGTCGTTGACAAGAGAGCTAATGCGTTCTTTGAGCTCTTGGTTTTGAGCCTGAAGTTCTTCGAGCTGTAGCACGTGCTCGAGTTCCAAAGCTTTCGCAGCTGGACCACCTCCTGCAGATTCCAACTCCAGGCGAAGCCGTTTGGTCTCTTTCCAAAGACCTTCGTTCTCAGCCTCCAATTTCGCGATGTCGGCTTGGAGAACGATATCTTCAGAAGTAATGGAATGTCGGGATCGGTCACGGAGCATTGAACGCGACTGCTCTCGTTCGCGCTCTGATCTGAGATTCTGAACCAAAGCTTGAAGCTGGGCAATCTCAGCTCTTCGATCTTCCTCCTCACGAGCGGCTTCGGAAAGGGCTTCTTCAAGCCGCTCATTCGAAGTAGTCGCGACCGTGGTCTCCCGGGCCAGACGACGAACATCGGCTTCCTTTTCTCCCAGAACAGTGCTGAGAGTGTCCAACTGAGATTGCTTAGTCAGCAATTCGGCCCTCAAAGTGTCCAACTCTTGTTCCAATTGTTGGGCCCGTTCCTCGGCTTGCTTGGCATTGTCTCTATTCTGGGCATCCTCGGACCGCAACTGTTTGAGGAGATCATCGCGTTCCTCCAAAGCCCTCTCCAGTTCATGGATCTTCTCAGTAAAATGAGCAACTTCGCCGTTCGAAGTTTTCGCCGAGCTCTCCACCCTCTCGACTTCCTTTTCGAGCTTCTCGACCTCTTTGAGACTTTCCTCGGCAACGGATTTCCACTTGTCGACCTCGCCTTGCATTTTTCGTTCCATCTGGAGAAGAACGGTGTCTGACTCCTTGGCAACTTCTTCAAGGCGAGATTTCCAGAATTCAGCTTGCCGGCCATTCTCCTTCGCCTCGCCTTTGGCAACGTCCAGATCCTCTTTGGCTGAAGCCAGTTCCTGAGCCACCTCTTCGCCCTGTGCCTTCCAATGCTCCAAGTCCTGCTCGAGGGCTTCGGCTTTCTCATTGGCTTCAATTAGTTGAGCTTCGTAGGTAAGAGCCAATTCGCCGTTATCGTATCTGACGCTGAGCAGCTCTCCGGGCGGCACATCCAAAGGCTCTTCCTCAAGGACAGTCAGATCAGGTTGCTGATTGTCAAGTTGAGCCTTCAGGATTAAAATTTGGCTGGCCAAGCCCTTGTTTTCTTTCGCAAGACGAGTATTTAGGTTATGGAGATAGCTGTTGAGCGTGAGGCCGAAACGATTGATCTCTTCGCGATCGGCATTGCGCGCCATCAGAGGATCGAAGGACCTATTCGCATCTCGAGTCCCCGGCATCAGAAGATTGTGGGACGAAGCGACAGAGATTTCGGAGTGAATGCTAACACCTTCGACCAACGGAGATTGTGGGATAACTTGAGAGAGGGTGCTTCGACGCGCTGAACGTGAGCCAGGCGTTGAAGCTGGATGTGATGCGGGCTGGGGAGACCGGGCAGAACGCTCAGTCAGAGTTTCGGTAGTCTCTGGTGAAGCGGGGACCCAGGCTTGTGACAAAGGATGCTTTGCTTCACGGTTTGGATACGGCGTCCCTCTTGGCTTGGGTGACGGATGTTGAAAAGTGGGACGACCGAGGACGATGTCATTCAAGAACTTCGATTTCTCTCTACCCGGGGTCATCACATCTCTGACTTCGTCCGGGGCCTGATTCTGGACGGTGGGGGCTACTCGGACGACTCGTTCTCCGACTGTCCTGGCGACAGGGAGATTTTGTTGCGATCTGGAAGCTGGTGTCGGAGTGGCCATGGCAGGAAATGGAGATGAAGGGGGCATTGGGGAGCCAGCTCGAGCCAGCCTTGAGGTCATCGGCACCGATAAATGTTCAATATCATCTGACGAAGTTGAAGATCGAGATTTGGATCTCTCAGCTGACTGCTCCGAAGAGGGTAGGCGGGACTGTGAATTCATGGTGTCGTGTCCTGCAGCACCCGACGAGCGAGAGTTCGCGAGCGTAGTCTGATTCTCCATGTTTTCAGTAAGCTCATGCATGGGAGAGGGGGTACGATGGGGTAGAGATGGAAGCGAAGGGAGAGAAGCTTCGACCGAGGCCTCGCTCATGTGGACTGAGGTCGACGAGTCTGAGGAGACAGACCTAGAAAGCGACGGGACTCTTGCAGTTGGCTTTGCCGGAGTAGGCCTTCTTCTGACAGTGACTTTCGCCTATAAAAAGTTCCAGTTCTTGGCTTTGAACTTAAGATGAAGTTACTTACTTGAGGTTCTGATCGGACAGATACTTCATATTCCAATTTCGATTGATCACCATTCTCTCCCAATGAAGACGCGCGAGACCCTGGAGCAAAGGTAAACAAATGTCAGCCTAATGCTCGTGCACTATCCGCCAAAAAGACTCACGAGAAATAGTATTCCGTTCATCTTCGACGAAACTATCCTGGGCAACTTCCGGTAGGCTGTCTAATTCCTCCGGCGAATCCGCTTCGATTATGCGTGGGTCGTTAAACTTAGACAGCAGGGGAGGTTTGATTGGGCTAGCGTCGAAGCTAATGTCAGGGCCCCTCCTCTGAGAGACCTTCATAGACATAGAGTTATTGCTGTGTATGGAACCCGCAAATCGAGTTTGACTTGATGTCGAGAACTGCGTCTGCTCTCGCATAGTGACTGTCCTTGTATGTGAAGAAGTCATTGGCGTTGATGTCATGGGTGTAGAGAGCCTATGACGAGAAAGCTGTCCTTTCTGCATCGGCTCCGATTCGATTGAGCTCTGTGAAAGATCATCCTGCGGTCCTGATTCGGACAATTGGGTTTCGTCTTCGAAGTGCATAGACGGGAGCGACGGGATGTCGTTGTCATGTTCCTTGTTTGCCTCAATACGCCTGAGCAGGCGAGAGGGAGTTTCGAGCTTATTCATTGTTGTTGATGTTTGAAGCCTGCGCTTCTATCGAGAACGGCTGGTCGAACACGTTCAATGATCGCTGGTGAATGACGGGTAATGATGCGAGTTGAGATGCTATGTGTCGAGATTGGATGAGCAAGATGAGCACGCCCTCGGAAACGCGCTACACTGGCGGACGTGACCGAAGAAACTCAACCAAACGCGAGCGTCACCCGGTCACGTGATGATTTTTACCTTGTCTTCGGCTAAGCAACGGGCGCCTACGCGACAACGCGCCTCTGGAAAAGGCAAAAAGACAAAAACAATATTGGAGTGGCATGGGTGTGGCACGGCTCAGTTGTCGCGAAGGAAAATAGCATATAAGGAGCTCATGGGCTTTGAGATGATCTGTCCCTCCTTGTCTTCGTCTCATCTTCTCCTGGGTGTCATATCGCGCGATGGCCTCTCTCCAAGAACAAGGCACGACTTTGGAACCTGAAGAGGCCGTGGCCCCAAACTGGTCACAGATGGGCTGCTCAATATGTCTCGAGCCATTTGTCGATGTGGGACACTCTCTTCCTTGTGGTATGTACTCATGCCACTCATGCCACGCCTAGACATCCTGACGTTGAATCAGGGCATATGTATCACTTACATTGTCTCGAGAGGGTCCAAGAGTCTGTGCCATCTTACCGGGGCTCTGCCAATTGCCCGACTTGCAGGGAACCGTTCCCCATCGGTACGCCCTCCAAGCACCCTCGATTCAATATACTGTGTTAACCGTGTGCATACAGGCATGCCAGAAGAAGAAGACATCCCAGCCTTGTTGCGCCCATGGATTACGCAACCTATCCGCAAGATTTTCCTCAGACCCAGTGCTGATGAAGATCTTTGCGATAAACTCGATAAACTTAGCAAGAATGTGGTCGAGCTTGAGCGGCACAGGGAACGTTTGGGGAAACGCTGCCAGGAGCTCCACGAGCAGCTTAGTCGGAAAGGTGCAGAGAATTTGAGACTACAAGAGTGAGTCAGCTATGATGTCTTACTCAATAGCACGATCTCTTACTCATGCCCATCTTTCAATAGGGCAGCCGCTCGCCACCGAAGAGAGCAACGCGAAAATCTGGTGGTTAGAGCCAAGATGTCCCAAGACAACTCCGAGTTGATCAGACGTCAATCATCCGTAAGTCGGAAGCACAAGGACCATCATGACAAGAAGCCGTAAGCCAAGTTTTCTTTTTGAGAAATCTGTACTTATTGAGTCGACAGCCGGATCACTTCTCTCAAAAAAGTCGTCTTCACTTACAACCCTATGGGCATGGCCTCAGATTCGACCTTGGTATCACCAAGCACCGCAGCCGGCTGTAAGGAGAGTCAGAGCGTCGACGAATCTGAAGATTATGAGATGGAGTGACACTTGTCGGCCGTTATGCAATATGCGATATTTCTTATATATATATGCACGTATGATCCTCTTTCCATGAAAACTCTTCAATTTGTATCTATGTACTGAAGCGATGAATGATGACATCCCCATCTAAGAAAGTCGAAATGATTTAGAAAAATTAATAAGTACAGACTGAAGTGGGTATTAAAGATGTTTGTGAGTGCGAAGAAGTCTAGTGGGGAAGTCAAGAAATGGAGTCCGAGGAGAATCGTCCAGCTATGCTCTCGGAGATGCAAGAGAAACCGAAGAGGTTGACTATGCAGAAGGAACGATAGCATATTTGCGACGATAACGGTCATCGATAGACTCCAGGTAGTATGAGCCGGGCCACAGGTTGTCGATGCTGCCGACAGGGGTGTAGGAGCCTGCGTTGTGGTTTTGCTCTCTCAACTGTAGATACAATGGTAAGTGGAATATACAAAAATGAACGAACAAGACACATACCTTGAGTGAAGAGACATATTCTTCACACGGCACAACCTTCATGGACGCAAGTCTTCCCAAAAGATCCATCTTCTCCGCGATCTCAGTGGTATCTCCTTTCACACGGATAGCATAGAAGCTGCTTGCACAGCCACTGCCGTAAGCAAACATGCTTATCCGTTTTCCCAGGAGGGTTGCAGGATCAACTCGGGCAATCAAACTAGCCAAACCGCCGTAGAGTGAGGCAGTGTACATGTTTCCGCATCGCTTAGCGCATGACATGGAAGGGCCAACTTTGGTCTTGTATGCAGCTGCGGACAGGGACACGAACGATTTCTCAACCGTCTTGTCAGTGAGAGAGGCTTCGCGTGAGATGGATGCGATGGATTCGGGGACGGCGGAATATTCAGGGAGGTGGGGAGCGGAAACGAAATCGTTGTATCCCTGAGAGTCTGTCAGAAAGAGCTGACGTAGCACGTTCTCTGTACACATACCAAACGGGCATGTCCTTTCTGGACGAGCTTGCCATAAGGACTGTGGAAGACGTGGAAATCAAAGCTGGCAAGTGAAACTTCCGCCTTGGGATCAGACGCCTCTCCATTGCCGTTAGCTTCGCCGTTATGTCCGTTCAAATCGGCAAGCGCCGTAAGCTTGTTCAGCTTTTTAGCTTTCGCGGATTTTTCACGGTAGCGAGCATAACTCTCGTCAAGAGCGGTAAGGTAAGTGGTGATAGAAAGGGGTCCGTCAACTTCTGGGTACTCAGAGTCGAGCTTGGGTTTGTAGAAGTCGTAGGTGTTGGCCATGTATGTTCCGTGGACGGCTGGACCAAGACAATGAGTCGAGGAACAATAATAAGCATGTCACACGACGTACGTTCGAAGACAAGGGGAGCGTGAGGGCCGATCAACATGGCACAGGCACCAGCACCACCGACAGGGCGAGCGCCGCCCTCAGCGTAAATAGCAATGTCTCCAGCGAAGACAATTGCGTTGCGACCGTCCCAGCTGGAGCTCTCAATCCAGTTGATAGCATTGAAGAGAGCAGCGGTTGAGCCATAGCAGGCGTTTTTGGAGTCAATGCCTTCAATATCGGTGTTGCCGGAAGCAGCAAAGAGATCCATGAGGACGGTTTTGACAGATTTTGACTTGTCGATGATGGTTTCGGTTCCAACGTCGAGGCGGCCAATAGACTTGGGGTCGATGTTGTATTTTTCAAGCAACGATGAGACCACTGTGGTGAAGCAGTCAGGAAAAGGGTGAAAAAAAGATGCTAAAGCGGGCACGCACCGGTCAAAGCGAAAGAGTTGATATCTTCGCGGTCGTCAGTGCAGGCCATGTACTCTTGGCCCAAACCGATAGTGTATTTTCCTTTTGCGACGCCATCGAACGCTTCGAGGGCTTCTTCGGAGATGCACTAGACAAAGGTCAGTAAAGCAGATTAGGCATGACACAAGGTCAACATACTCGTCTCGGGAAGTACATCTCCATGGCGAGGATGCCAACATCCTGAGGGCGGGGAGCAGGGAGCTCGAAAACGGGAGTGTCGACGGGAGAGGGGGACGCAGCAACCATGATGAATAAAGTAGGGAGAGTTCGAGGTGGGTGTGGTTGGGATGAAAGAGAGTAAGAGCCGGATTGGGTGTTTATAAATGAGGGACTGGGAGATGGTACGATACTCGCTACGGACAAGAAATTAATCGACAGACCACAACAATTGGGGCCGCAAGTCTTCCTTTTCCAGATACGAGGGTAAAAATATTTGAACTCCGCCTGGCACAGCGTTTAGCCCTTCCTTAGCTGCATTTCGAATATATTCACCTCTCATCTGCTTGTCGGCCACTTGTCCCCATAAGACTCGCTCTTCGTACACTAACAGCTGGCACAATCACTAGAATTGTTTCCCTAGGCAATGGCCACATCAAATCCCCGTGCCATGATATCAGGCACCTGCCCAAAAGTGCACATGGTTGGGCCGTCATATCAGTGCTAATATCAATTCATCAACCATGCCTCTTCGATCGTTCAACTATCTTCTCCACAAGCCGCCCCTCCTCATCAACGGCGCTGTTTACTCAGATCCCTCGTGGCTGTGTATCACGGCTGTGGTCTGCTCAGCTCGGAACACAAGGCGTGTTTCCAGTCTTCGCCGATTGTGCACCGAACGAATGACCGCATTGCCAGCGGTAGCGGTCGGACGTGCCTTGTAACAGTATGGACGCTCAGGCTCTTCTTCTGGTCTTCTATGCTTTTTGTGAGCTGAAACAGCCTAGCGCTAGCATTGCCAGCGACTCCGTTTTCGATTTTTTTGGACGCGGGACAGAATTTCGGTCCGATCGCGGGGACCCTTGCACATCTTTGGTTGCCAGGAACCACGACTTCTCACGTCCAGTCTGATAATCTGGCGTGATCGTACGATTGCTGTGAATTAAGTCCTCTTCGAGGTTATCCTCCGGGCAGGTATCCAGACAGCTCAGGTTAACATCTGGACTATTTCCCCTGGAAATCTCGACATTATCAGTTTTTGCAACACCTCAGTCTAATTTCGGAATCGTCGAGATGCAAACGTCTATCTGTCACGAGGTTATCAAAGCGCCGAGAAGCATTTCGCTCTAGCCCCGAGTCTTGAGATCCCGGCTCTCGCCGAGTTTCGACGGTTTCACAACGCTGCCGGATCGTCCATTCAACGAAGCCTCGAGCTGTCTTGAAATTAAAGTAGGAATGCAGCCCTACACATAACAAGACTCCAGGTTTCAACCACATCGGGAAGTGATAGATGCCAGCGATGAGTTCAATTCAAGAACTGCAATTGGTTTTCTCTATTGAATCAATACTGATTCTGACACTGATGCCATCATCGTGGGTGTTTCTACGCACCCGGCTTCAACCTTGTGGCTTCTGTCAGTCGTTTGCCGCTGGCTGGACGTCTGACGAACAGAAACACTCACAGAAGACTCAGCAAATGGACTGACAACAGAACTCTGAGCACCATCTAAACAAAGCATTGTCTCACGATGCCTCACTTGATGCTTGCTAGCTTGCATAGCGGATACTTTGACAGACTAGGCCGTGATACCGAGATCTGGTCAATCGTACCAGCGGTTCGGCGGAACCTGACAGGTCCGAAAATTTCGGGCGCTAGCGCTCTAGCCACTACCGCTCACCGGGCCAACCTCGCCGAGATCTGGAAAGCAAACAAATCCGTTCTCATTTTCTCGCCTTCAAAGATGCCAATGCTTGAACACGGATATCGTTGAGATCATCCCAAAGATAGTCTGATGGGCTGTTATCTTGTCGCCTGTCGTTGACTTATCCAATAGAAGTCCGGGTTGCGACACAATTATATCACTTCTGTCATTCTGCTCCAAGAACTAGAAAACCACTACGCCCTCTCGGATGTCTTTGCTGTACTCTCCTCTCCCACTGCGTACGGGCGCGTGAGACTGTCGTCACGAACAAGGACTGACACTTGGCCCACCTGGGAATTGCTACCATAGTTGAAACATCTGCTAGAAGTTAAGACCCTGATGACCCACGCATGCTGCAATAATAGGCAAACTCTAGCGCGATCCAGAGGACTGACTTCGACCGGTATACTATTCACGAAACACGATGAGACTTTGAAGCACAAAAACGTGTACGCTCTGAGTTGATGTCTAGGTTCCTGACGCCTGCAAACGGGCAGGAACAAGCTTCCAGCGTCGCCGGTGACAGGTAACGCAGGGCCGTCAAACACGGGCTAGACAACGTCTCAGCAGCGCGGTTTGCTCTTTGACTGGCCTTCGACGTGACTCCACAACTTGAAGTACACCGTGAACGAGCGCAGTATATTAGCGCCAATAGTAATCTACCCGAGGCAGACCAGGACAACAAAGGTATGGCCACTTCTTGTCTTCGATGGACTAGGGTCGATCGTTGACTGAATTAAGAGGAAGAGGTGGGCAAGGGTACTAGTTCGAATCCTCGAATCGAGGTCCGCAGGAACAGTGGCACGAAAATGACTTAGGGGCATATATTTTTGTCGAAATTGTCCAAGGCTTTCATGTTCATTAACAGATAGTTGTGATATGCGAGCGGGCCGATGTTCCCCCCGGGGAGTGGCTACTGGCTATCGATGCTCATGACAGCGGCGGATACGTTCAACGATTCTGCCAGTTCGACTCATCGATGACATGCGTGCGGATTGGTTCACCTATCGGGGATTATGCCAAGTTTGAGGAGGGAGTGTGTTCTCTCAGATAAATTGAATGAGGGGATGACTAGGACTGGAATCTTGATATCGTCAGATCCCACAGTGACGAGCAGCTTTTCATACCTCTTTTTCAGTTTCGTCCTGACCATATATTGTTTCGCTAAAACCCATCTGTTCCCCCCATTTGGCGCAAGAAGGTTTTAACTTTGCATTGGTTAGACAGGACAAGAGCGTCCTGTGGACCGTTAGCCCCCTGAAATACTACAGTATATTTGTCTGGATGTCATCGCTCATCCAAGGCAGCAAGGCTCAGCGAGTCCCAACTTTTCCGCCATACAACTATTTCCATTTTTTGCAGCGGCTGTTGATATCAAATGATTTCCCTGTAATTATACTGAATATCTTTCAAAGCGAAGCATATAACAGGAGCACAATTTTTTGTTGTTGATCGAGATCTGGTTCAAGTTGAAGCCATTGACGCGATTTCAACTCCGTCATCCGAAAACAGAAAGACTCGGACGCATACGCGCGTCGCCCTGCACCTCGACCACCTTTCACAATGTCTGCCCCTATCGACGAACGGAGAAAAAATGCTTTGACAAATTACAGAAATGTACGTTTCATTGCTACAAGCTTTGGCCAAAATTGAGACATTTGCAGAGAATGCGCGATCATGAGAATATGAGCGAGTCTCTGAAGACTCGTATGTCGTGAACTTGCGCTCTTGGGATTTCGGTGTGCTTATTGACTCAATGCAGTGCGGTTCTCATTGAAAGATCTGGAGAAGGAGCATGAGAAGACTGAGAATGATATTCGAGCGGTTCAGTCAGTTGGTCAGATCGTTGGAGAAGTCATGAAGCAACTAGACGACGAACGCTGTAAGTTCCTACATTCCTCTCTTGCCACCATATACTCACGAGTGGCGCAAAAAGTCATTGTCAAAGCCTCATCAGGTCCCCGCTACGCCGTCTCATTCCGTCCCACCATCCCCGTCGAAAAGCTCAAAACCGGCACCCGCGTCTCCCTCGATATGACAACACTGACCGTCATGCGAATCCTCCCTCGTGAAGTCGATCCCCTAGTCTACAAAATGTCCCTCGAAGACCCCGGAGGTGTTACGTTCGCTGGAATTGGTGGTCTCGGCGACCAAGTTCGAGAATTACGAGAAGTCATTGAACTGCCACTTATGAATCCCGAACTGTTCAAGAGAGTGGGTATATCGCCTCCGAAGGGTGTTTTGCTCTACGGACCACCGGGGACTGGAAAGACACTGTTGGCGCGAGCGGTGGCTGCTACGCTTTCGACTAACTTTTTGAAAGTTGTGTCGTCGGCGATTGTGGATAAGTATATTGGTGAATCGGCGAGAGTTGTGAGAGAGATGTTCGGGTATGCGAGGGATCATGAACCTTGTATTATTTTTATGGACGAGATTGATGCTATTGGTGGAAGACGGTTCTCAGAGGGGACAAGTGCGGATCGTGAAATCCAGAGAACGCTGATGGAGGTGAGTAACTTTTTATGAGTACTTTCGTTTACTAATTGGGAAACTAATTGGGGAAATAGCTTTTGAATCAGATGGACGGTTTCGACTCGTTAGGTCGGACGAAACTGATCATGGCTACGAATCGACCGGACACTCTCGACCCCGCCCTTCTCCGACCAGGACGTCTAGATCGCAAGATCGAGATCCCATTACCAAACGAACAAGGCCGGTTGGAGATCCTCAAAATCCACGCTCAGCCCGTAAATAAGGCTGAGGGGCTCGATTTCGAAGCAGTTGTTAAGGTGACTATTCTGTATTTGGATGCATCTCGGGGTGGATCTGATTGCGAATCTCTGTTTTTAGTTGACAGATGGGTTCAATGGAGCTGATCTGAGAAATGTGGTTACGGAGGCTGGAATGTTTGCTATCCGCGATGATCGGTGCGTTTGTCTTTCGGGGCGTGCCATGAAAGGATATTGATTTTTTTGTTTCTTTAGTGAGTACATTACTCAGGAAGATTTGACCAAGGCTGCGAGGAAAGTGTCTGAAGCTAAGAAGCACGAGAGTATGTCTTTGTTTTTATTTTTTTCCCAGTTCGATTGCTGATATGCATTTAGCTAAACTGGAATACACGACCTAAGGCTTGGACTGCCTTGATGATCTTATTCGGCGTCAGGTGTCGAGGATTATTGCTATCTCTGACTGGAGAACTTGAACATCCCTGAGACAGTGCTCTTGAGGGGAAGAGGGAGGGTGAGCTGATGGATCGTGCGCGTAGAGTTCCGCCAGATAATACGAAAGGCTGGTTGTATATATACCTCGAGTGTGGATGTCAACGAACATGTACTCTCGCCACGTCTCGGTCTCTATAGACTTCGAAGGGAAGGCTTGGAAGAGAACACGATCGATCGCGTGTGTCACACTTGGGGAGGAACGCGTTGTCACGTCCTTTCTTTCGAACACTCACATTCTCCGGCCTGCATCTCTCTCAAATGTCGTTTTCTATCACGCCTAGTCCCACAGCGTTGAAGACAGTCACGCCCAACTTGATGCCGTTCAGAGTCGCGTATAACGGCCCTGCACCAATGTCGACATATTTCCATCCGAAAGAAGTTGAATCGACCGAGGGGTCAACTGGAGAATCCTCTACGGATTCAAAATATTTTGGAAAGCTCAAAAGACGATTTATTGCTCGCTTCAGAGGAAGGACAGTACAGGGACAGGATATACCGCTGCCGGAGGGATATGCTGGAGTGGTGCTGCAACACACTTCTGCCCCTCCTAAGCAGAGAAAAAACGTGGTGGGCGGGAAATCAAGTCGAGGGAAGAGAACGAGAGGCGCACCAGTTGAAGAAGAGATGGAGGAGATGGAGGAAGAAGTTGACGATGAAGACGTGCGGTACTTGAAGGCGGCGGCACAGTTTTCAACGCTGCGGGTATGGAATGCGGACTACCCGCTGAATGAAGACGAAGATGTGTATGTGCGAGGGATGCGAGAATGGATCGTTGCTGCTGCCGAGGTTTGTGGTCGTCGCTGATGAGTGTGGATGAATGCTGAATACGGAGCAGATGAGTGCGGAGTGCGTGTGAAGAGTTCGGTGTCTGTTGCGATGTTGTGGCTGGGTGTACCGTATTCTTGAATGCAGAGTTGGGCTGACTGTAGAGATTGGGTGTAGACGTGTGTGAAGACTTGAACGACGGGCTCTCGATTGGCCGTTCTCATCAAAATATCCGGACCGTGCGAAAGCCACGTAGTATGTCTTCTACATTCAACGCCTTTATAACCCACCGAAACTCTTGACTGCCATCAACCCGTCCCTCCCCAGCCCGCCATGATTGTCCCCTTACTATCGCTATCCCTCTTTGCGTCCCTTGTGTCCGCTGGTCTCTTCAGTGAGACGTCAGTCGTCAAAATGCTCGACCAAAAGTCCTTCAAGTCTGTCATGAAGGAGAACAGAACGACCATCGTTGCTTTCGTGGCACCCTGGTGTGGTGTTAGTCATCCTACTAGCCTCTCTTTTATGCATCTTATGTCGTCCTGCAGCACTGCCAAAATCTCTCGCCTCAATATGAAAAGGCTGCTACCAAACTCTCACCCCTCGTGCCTCTCTATGCCGTCGATTGCGACGCAGAGAAGAACAAACGCTTATGCGCAGAGCAAGGCATCAAGGGCTTCCCTACTGTCAAGGTATATCCTTTCACAACGCCTCTTTAACTCTTGTTCATTTGTTTCGCATAGCTCTTCAAGAAGGGTGCCAAATCTCCTGGCATTGACTACCAGGGCGCTCGCACCACTAGCGCCATTTACAACTGGGCTAAGAGCGCAATACCCAATGCCGTCACTCGTGTGAAGCGAAAGACTGAGGGCATTAGCGAGTGGGCTTACGAGGTTCGTCCTTGCTACGCTATTCCACGATCTCTGCTGACGTGATCACCTCAGAACCGCGACAAGCCTCGAGCACTCCTCCTAAACAAATCAAACAAAGTTCCTCTCCTCTGGGTTGTCCTCGGCAATCAATTCGATAAACAAATCGCCTTCGGTAACGCTCGCGATCGTCGTGGACTCATCTCCAAAGCCCTCGGATTCCCCAACGACGAAACACATCGTAAACCCAAAGTCCTCCTCTACCTCCCTGGTCAGAAAGGACCCGTGATGTATGAAGGTCTCCTCAAGTACGAACAACTCGCCAAATTCTTCAAGAGCGTCGCAGCTGGTACCGTCGATATCAGCAGTCTCACTCAGGCTTTCAAAGAAGAGAAACAAGCAATGCCTGAGATGGACCTGAGGAGAGAGGAAGCCGATGCGATCATGCAGGGTGGAGGGTATGGAAATCCTCATGGTGGAATGACCGTTGGCGATGATGGTCTTCCTATCGGTGATGTGCATGAAGGACACGGCGGAGCCGACTACGCCAAGTACATCGCTGAGCAGGCAGCGAAGGCTGGTCAACCCCAGGCTCAGAAACCTCTTACGAATCCCGTTTCGGAGGCACACTTCGATGATGTGAAGGAACTCGGAGATGATGATGACGAAGGTCTCGATGATGGTGAAGGACGTGACAACAAGGATGAGTTGTAGGATTTTTTTTGGCTGTTTACATTATTTTTCCTGGCATTAGCATTTACTTGTACTTCATCCTACACATTGGTATAACAAAACATTGGAATATTCACAAAAATATTGACGTCGTCATAAGCGAGAGTCATTGATCCAAACTCCGCAGTTATTTCTAAACCCATGTCACTACAAGTTAATTTGTCTTCAAGGGAGCTTTCGACAGCGTATAAAGCTGTTATCGATGGAGATTCGGATTGGACGTTGTTTACTTATGAGAGGGGAGGAAATGATTTGAAAGTGCAAGCGTCGGGAAATGGAGGATTAGAAGAGTTAGAAGAAGAGTTCTCGGACGGACGGTAAGTTTCATACACTCAATATCTATATGGATCCATGTTGAACGGCTTGTAGCATCCAATACGCGTTCGTGAGAGTCAAAGATCCGAATGTAAGTCTCTGGCTCGTATACAGAAGATGTGGTCTGATCCAGTTGGATTTATAGACCGAGCTGTTCAAGTTCGTTCAGATCAATTGGTGTGGAGATGGCGTCCCGGAATCTAAGAAAGGGCTTTTTCGTACGTCTCTGAACTCTCGCTCGACGTCGTCCTGCTAAATCTTCCCAGACACGCATTCAAGCGCAGTCGCCCAATTCCTGAAAGGGACACATGTAGTCATCAATGCCAGAAACGAGGTACGGCAACTATCCATCCGACCACGATTCATTCTCATTCCTTGTAGGCCGACGTCAGTCCTAGGTTGATCATGAAACGCGTCGAGGAAGCCTCGGGATCAAAATACTCTGTTCATAAAGAGTCGGCGCGGAAATACGAACCCATCGCCCCGGTGGGTACGTCGTACACGCCTATTGGGAAACCGGACATTGGTGCACTTCGTAAGACCGGACCAAGTAGCGTTGCAGCTGCACCTCCTGCCAAAAAGGCTAGTCTAGTCTATCCGATTGCTATTAGCATCCTGACATAGCGTTGCAGCCTATCTCAGCGGTCCCGCCGCGTCAGGATTTCTCGTACACCCGAAGTGCACCTTCTCCCGCTCCTTCGTCTGTCGTCCCGGCCGTAGCTACGAAGTCTGGTACCCCATCTTGGGACGATGATGAGCCTTCGGTCAAACCGCAGCCTGTGCATGCGACGCCTTCTTTGCCGTCTGCTTCAAGACCTCCGGCTAGATTCCAAACCCCTTCTCCTAGCATCGCTGCTTCAGCTGCTACTCCTTCTTCCAATGTCCCCACGAAGCCTGCTGAGGAAGATAGGATAGGACCCGTTGTGAGTCTTTGATCACTTCCATAACTCACCGGCTTAATTGACCTTCCAATAAGGGCACTGCGTATACACCTGTTTCTCTACCTGCTCCTAAGAAATTGCAAAATCCGTTCGCAGCTCGTCAGGCTGAGGCTGCTGCTCAGCAACAAGCGCCTAGACCCGTCGCAACTGGTGGCCCGAAGAAATTGACTTGGAGCGAACGTCAAGCACTTGCTAAGAAACAACAGGCCGAAGAGGAAGAACGGAGTAGAAATGCAAGTGCCGGAGTGGTCACTGCTGCAGCTGCTGTTGTGGGAGTTGGTGCAGGGGCTGCGATAGCTTCTAGATTCAATACTTCGGCGCCTGCGCCTCCCCCGCCTCCTCCACCAGCTCCAGAACCTGAGCCTGAACCAGAAGTGGATGAGGAACCCGAGGCTGAAGCACCCCCGCCGCCACCACCACCACCACCGCCACCACCCCCTGCTCCGGCAGCGCACGAAGCAGAGCCTGAGCCTGAAGTGGAAGAAGAAGCACCACCACCCGTGAGTTCACTATCCTGACCAGCAACCCTCAACTAATATCAACTGATTGCAGCCTCCGCCTCCGCCTCCTCCGCCCCCTCCTGCACCCGCAGCAGCAGCACCTCCGCCGGCACCGGAACCTGCAGCCCCACCACCTGCACCAGCTGCTGACTCTGGTGACAAGGGCATCATTGCTATCGTCCTGTTCCCTTATGAGGTACCTTCTTGGGAGCTTTAAGATCCTCAAGCGGCGTTCTGACAAGATCTAGGCCGCCGAAGAGAATGAAATGGATTTAGAAGAGGGCGAAACGATTGAGCAGATTGAGCAATTGGATGAAGGTGAATCATTCTTTCCCTTGAGCCAGGAGACAAACGTTGACACCGAGATTTAGGTTGGTGGTCTGGTGTTGGAGGTGGTGGAGCGAAGAGTGGACTGTTCCCCGGTATGTGTCTGATTGAGATTGTTCTTTGAGGTGACCTGATCGTCTGTTAGCCAATTATGTTGAAATCATTGAGGAGGCCGTTGAAGCTCCTCCTCCGTCACCCGTGCGTGTCCTGCTATCATAGAGAATTAAATTCTGATCGTCTCGGGTAGCCTCCTCCTCCCCCTCCTCCGCCACCACCGCCCGTAGCGCAGGCTGCACCGGTGCACGCACCCGAACCCGAGCCGGAACCAGAAGACACTGGAGCCCATGCCATAGCTCTCTACGAGTAAGCAGGTGCTTCCATCTGATCAATACTGCTGCTAATATTCTTTCTTAGCTACGACGCTGGCGAAGACAATGAAATATCTTTCAAAGAAGGCGACAAAATAACAAATATCGAAGCAGCAAGCGAAGATTGGTGGTCTGGAACAACGCCATCGGGCGAAACTGGTCTTTTCCCTGGTCAGATACTTTCCTCCGCTATCATCCTTGGTTTGAGTATTTTGTTGATGAACGTTTTCCTTCCAGCGAACTACGTGGAACTGATGGAATAAATTAACTAGCTGGAACAACTAGATTAGAATCGGTGTCATAATAGGCGCTCAGTCTTATCTATATCTATGACATTCAAACTCAGCTAATATTTTATCTCAATGAGTCGATTGCTGGCGGCCTCAGTGACATTACCTACATCCACGATCCCCATCTTCCGCACAGTCGCATCGCTGCGAGAATGGCGTCGGAAGGCTTACCTCGAGCAAAAATCTGTAGGATTTGTGGCTACAATGGGAGCTCTCCATGATGGACACATCTCCTTATGTGCGAACGCTAAGATCGACTTTCTAAGTTGTATTGACTGAATCGTAGTGAAGCATTCCTTGTCTAGGAATGATCTCACTGTGCTCTCTATATTCGTGAACCCAGCACAGTTCGCTCCTACCGAGGATCTATCGACATATCCAAGGACACTTGAAGCTGACCTGGCACTCTTGGAACAGACTAAGGTTCCCGAACCTAGCACAGAATCGGAACGCATCACATCGGCTATCTTCATGCCCACTGTCCATGATATGTATCCCAGTGGGATTACACAGGATGTGTCTGGCCAGAAGGGCACGTTCATCGAGGTGAAGGGCTATGGTCACCAAATGGAAGGAGGATCAAGACCGGGTTTCTTCAGAGGCGTGGCAACTGTCGTGACGAAACTGTTCAACGCTGTTGAGGTGAGAGAGCTATGGGCGTCCGGTATGACGCTGTACTCACACGTTCGACAGCCAACAGATACATACTTCGGGCAGAAGGATATTCAACAAGGATTACTACTGCGCCGAATGTGCCGAGATCTACTCCTTTCGCATCCTGAGCCTGGGCATCTTCACATTATGCCGACTGTCAGATCCCCTGTTGATGGACTTGCGTTGTCCTCTCGGAATGCATATCTTTCCCCAAACGATCGGAAGCATGCCTCTAGTCTCTATGCTACCTTAAACGTTTGCAAGGATGCCTGGAGAGATCTACGAGATAAAAATTTGGCGATAGAGAAAGCTCTTGCTTATCTCAAAGAGCGCAGCTCAGCAGCGGAAGCAGATGGTGTCCTGATCAAGCCCGATTACATTCACATGAACGACCCAGACACGTTCGAGGACGTTCAGACCTACGAGGAGGGCAAAGCAGTGATATTGAGCGGTGCGATGTGGGTTGGAAAAACGCGTCTTATAGATAATATTATCCTTGGAAATGCAGAGGGTATTTTAGGATGATCTTCGCATGAATACTCTGATTACGCAATGATTACGGGCGGTTGCGTCACACGCGTGTAAGAAGCAGGCACTCGGCGTTCTGCCGCCCGAGGTGCCGAGGTTCGGAAGCTCGATTTCGGACGAAGATTTTCGGCCTTCCAGATCGCACACTTGGTATAAGTGGCCCCCACTGTTATGATCGCATGTCGGCATCCCCAGCACTGGCACGCGGTCCGCTGCACCTTCTTGCTGTTATCTCTCACTTGCTAGATGAACTCTCTGGGCAAGTCAAAGAGTCAGTCTAGCGATGCTGATGTCGACGAGAAGCTTCCTGGTGGCTTTGAACTGGCAAAGGACTCTACCGTGAAACCTGAAGCACAACAAGCTTCGAAACTCGACCAAAAATTGTTTGGAAGAGAAGTTCACTTAGACGAGGGTGATGCGAAACCTAGATTCAAAGAGCATTGGTGGCAAATATGGTGCGGTTGCAATTCAGAATACTAGAAAGCATAGAGCACTAACAAACTCTCTACTTATTTACAGGCGTCCCAAAGACCCACCTCCGCCCCCACCAAAGACTCTTGCAGAGGCAACGCTGATTCCTCTCGCTACTGCATCCATATTCTCCATGCTGACCTACACTTGGATGTGCGTCGCTTGTCCTGCATGGATTTCGACCTTTCATAATTTATAAATATAGCACGCCCATGATGGTCCTTGGTTATCAGCGCATCCTTCAAGCACCCGATTTGTGGAAGCTCGATCCTTCGCGTGAAGCAGGACCCTTGTCCCAAAAACTCGACAACGCATGGGCCCGGCGCTTCAACGAAGC
Organism: Sistotremastrum suecicum HHB10207 ss-3; assembly: GCA_001632355.1. Taxonomy (NCBI): domain Eukaryota; kingdom Fungi; phylum Basidiomycota; class Agaricomycetes; order Sistotremastrales; family Sistotremastraceae; genus Sistotremastrum; species Sistotremastrum suecicum. The sequence goes on along the minus strand of KV428068.1, from coordinate 26,688 downwards.
AAAAGAATGGAATGCTCGCTTAGATAAGGGAGAGATACAACCTGGACGATGGACACGAATGAAATGGTCGACAGTCGCGTTGTATAAGGGCAAAACATGGAAAGAGGAGCGATACAAACGTTGGAGGACGGACGACGGCCGGAAAGTTCCTAGGTTGGTTGCCCTTTGCCCTTCGTTTATTGGCCCCTCACCCTGTTCATAGTTTGGCTTGGGCTCTGAATGAAACATTCGGGTGGCACTTTTGGCTCGGAGGCGTGTTCAAGGTCTTTGGTGACACCGCACAACTCATGGGACCTTTGTTAGCCAAAGTGAGAGAATAAAAACGGGATCCCGTTGCGTCTCAGCTGACTTATGACGTCAGGCCATTATTAGATTCAGCCAGAATCGTCTCACTGCGAAGGCTGAAGGGCGCGAGATGCCTTCGATCGGACGCGGCGTGGCAATGGCAATCGGTCTATTCCTGATTACTATAACGGCCAGTGTTTGTCAACATCAGGCAGGAATGATTCGCACCAATTCTGTCATCTATCTAATACGTTCTACAGTTTTTCTGGCGCTCAATGGCCACTGGTGTTCTTGGACGAGCTGCTTTGATTGGATCCATTTACAGACGTGGAGTTAACCTAACACCCAAAGCGAGGGTTAAATTTCCTAACGCGGCGTTGGTGAACCATATATCTACTGATGTAAGTGATGCTGTCCGTTTACTTTCCGCCCTTGATATTAATATGGGTTCGGTATAGGTCAGTCGAGTGGATGCATGTGCTCAATGGTTCCAGTACGTGATTATTCCTGTTCTTGCGGTTGATTACAGATGAGTAACCCGCCATTTCAGTGCGTTCTGGACCGCGCCGATACAAGTATGCCTGTTGTTTCCCACAAATATATTTTCTCTCAACTCGTTCTAGATCACGATCTGTCTTATCATTTTGCTAGTGCAGGTCCGCAATTCATGTCATTTGAGAAGACAACAAACTCACAGAGCATTTTCAGCTGGGACCTTCAGCGTTAGCGGGATTTTCGCTCTTCATCATTGTCATCCCTTTCCAAGAGCGAGCGATGTCCTATCAGTTCCATGTTCGGCAGAAGTCGATGAAATGGACCGATCAGAGGGCCAAGCTTATCCTCGAGTTATTGGGAGGTATGCGGATCATCAAGTATTTCTCGTATGAAATGCCTTTCTTGAAACGTGAGTGAATTCTTCTTGTCACTATGCTAGCCCACCAAGTTCTCAAAATATTTGCTTAGGTATCTATTCCATTCGTGGAAGTGAGCTGCTGGGTATCCGGAAGATTCTTATTGCCAGAGCTGCCAAGTGAGTATATATTCATATCTGAGAGATTGTTCGATTAAAGGTGAAAATGACAGTTTGGCTATCGCTTTTACCATCCCGGTGCTGGCAGCGGTTATCGCATTCATCACTTACACTCTGAGCGGCCATGGCTTCGATTCGGCTATTATCTTCTCCTCGTTGTCTCTTTTCAACTTGTTGCGACAACCGTTGCTGTTCCTCCCCCGTGCATTATCAGCCATCTCTGATGCTCAAAGTGCCATGCAGCGTTTGAGTATCTTGTATTCGGCGGAAACCAGAACGGACGATGCGTTTGAGGTAGACCCCTCAATCGATGAAGGTTTACTCGTCAAGAATGCTTGCTTCACATGGGAAGAGAGCACCGCAGAGTTGAAGGCGAAGGACGGCAAGAAAGGCAAAAACAAGGGAGCCAAAGCAAAGAAACCACAAGATGAGAAGCCAGAGATTCTTTCTACGGCGCCATTTGTTATTAGGGATATGAACTTGTCCATTCCTCGCGGCCAGTTGTGTGCGATCGTCGGGCCGGTGGGGAGCGGAAAGGTGATTTTTTTTTCACTCCAAGTGATGATGGTCTGACTATCTTCGACAGTCTTCCTTACTCCAAGGCCTCATCGGAGAGATGCGGACGACGTCGGGTTCAGTGAAGTTCGGAGGTTCTGTAGCGTATTGCGCTCAGACTGCATGGATTCAAAACGCTTCGCTGGTGAGATCATGTCTCTCGAGAATATTGAAGCACATAAAGGGGCTAACCTACCGGGGTAGCGCGATAATGTTGTCTTCGGTCGCGAATGGGATGAAGAGCGGTACTGGCGCGTTATCGAAGATGCTTCCCTTTTGCCCGATCTCGAGCTTCTTCCGGACGGCGATCTTACTGAAGTGAGGATTCTTCCAACCGAGATTAAACGTCAACTAACCCTCTCCAAAGATCGGCGAGAAAGGAATTAACTTGTGCGCATATGATTTTAACAAATTTGAGTGGATTTTAACATCGTTTCAGGTCTGGTGGTCAGAAGCAGCGTGTCAACATTGCACGGGCTTTATACTTCGATGCCGACATTGTCCTAATGGACGATCCTCTTTCTGCTGGTATGTGTTCATTTGTCACATCATGGAGCGATAGTTGATTGCTGTTCGCAGTCGACGCTCATGTTGGCAAGGCGCTCTTTAACGATGCCATTCTCAACGGGTTGAAAGCCAGAGGAAAGACAGTGATCTTGGTGACACATGCTCTACACTTCCTACCACAAGTCGATCAGATCTATACCCTTGTGGATGGGGCTATCGCTGAGCAGGGCTCTTACTCGTCTCTCATCAAACACGACGGCCCATTCGCCCGGCTCATGGTTGAGTTCGGAGGTGGTAGTGCAGAGGAGGAAGAGGAAGACAAGAAGATGAGACCTCAAGCTGACCTGTCTGCAGTAAAGGAGAAATCTTCTCGTCTCAATGCGGTTGGAACCGGGAAGCTCGAGGGCAGATTGATGAAAGCCGAGAAGCGAACGACCGGTGCCGTGTCATGGTCGAGTGAGTCCAGTGATCAACTCCACGATACGAGTCTGATGTTTCGCAGTCTATTCAACTTACATCAAAGCCGGCAAGGGATGGATCACAATGCCCCTCATCATCATAACCGCACTGCTCATGCAGGGTGAGCTCTATTCATTGAAATGACATTGACATGGAACTGAGTTCCTTCTTTCAGGTTCCCAAGGTTTGTTTGGATTCTGAGGATTGCACGGTTCGAGCTGACCAAAATTAGTTATGAACACGTATACTTTGGTCTGGTGGGAAGCCAAGTGAGCTCGCTCTCTGTGTCCAAAACGGTCCAAGGTTCGACTCACAACTTCTCTTCCAGCACTTTCAACAAACCTGTCGGCTTCTGGATGGCGTTGTATGGCGGCTTGGGTGTCCTGCAAGCCTTGTTCACTTTCTTGCTGTAAGTTTCCGTACCTTGTGCCTTCACCATCATGCGGGAAATTGAATGGTCATCGTAGTGGCGCTGCGATGGGTGTCCTGTCTTATCTTGCATCCGGAAACCTGCATCATGAGTCAGTTCGACGAGTCTTCCACGCACCAATGAGCTTCTTTGATACGACTGTCTGTCTATACATCGAGGGTGATTGAACAATTACTGAAACGCTGTCCATATAGCCATTGGGTCGTATCCTGTCAGTTTTCGGAAAGGACATCGATACCATCGATTCTACACTGTCTGGTAAGGTCATTGACATGCTGTGCCATTCCCTTTCTCACTTTCATTGCCAGATTCTATGAGAATGTGTAAGTTTCCTTCTAAGGAGAAGTCATTGGTGTTCTAATGCCACGTTAGTCGTACTGGTGCTTTCCAACGTGTTTGGTGCTGTAGCTATCGTGACCGCACTCGAGCATTATTTCTGTGAGTAGTCTCTTCGTAGATATGAGTCGTGTTCACATAGATTTTCCAGTGATCGCTGCCGCCGGTATTGCCCTCGGATACAACTATTTCGCTGCCTTCTATAGGAACAGTGCTCGCGAAATGAAACGTCTAGGTGCGTAGTGCGGAATACTTAGGATTCACGAGCTCATGCGCCAGTGCCATAGATGCAAGCTTGCGCTCCCTCCTATACTCTCATTTCTCAGAATCATTAAGCGGACTAGCTACTATCCGTGCCTACGGCGAAGTCCCCCGCTTCCTCCGTGACAACGAATACTATACCGATCTGGAGGACCGTGCTTTGTTCCTTACCATCACTAATCAGCGATGGCTTGCCATCCGTCTCGATTTCCTTGGTGGAATTCTCGTCGTTATTATTGCTATGTTCGTGGTCACAGGCGTCTCTGGCATCTCTCCCGCACAGATTGGTCTCGTCCTGACGTACGCCTTTCGTTTACCTCGATTCTATTGATCTCACCTTTTTCCGATAGATACACGACATCTCTGACTCAAATGTTCGGCATGGTCACCCGTCAATCGGCAGAGTTGGAAAATAACATGAACTCCGTGGAGAGAGTTGTGCAATACAGCCGAGGCGATCTCATCGAACAAGAACCAGATCATGATATCGACGATAAGAAGCCTCCTCCTTCCTGGCCCGACAAGGGAACTATCGAGTTCGACGATGTTGTCATGCGATACCGCCCGGGTTTGCCGCCTGTGCTCAAAGGGGTTCGTGAGAGCGTACTCTGGATCTAAACATTGCTGACATGCTTGAACAGATATCGCTGTCGATATCGGAAGGAGAAAAGATTGGCGTTGTCGGTCGTACGGGCGCCGGAAAGTCCTCTCTGATGGTAGCCCTTTTCCGCATCGTCGAACTGGCTTCCGGCAGAATATCAATCGACGGGTATGCATTTCTTCCCAGCGACAACCCACCATTTATTGACCCATCGCTAGTATTGACATCTCGACTCTGGGCCTGCGTGATTTGCGGACGAAGCTAGCGATCATCCCTCAAGATCCTCTCCTCTTCTCTGGCACGATCAGGAGTAATCTTGATCCGTTCTCGCAGCATGACGATTCCACGTTATGGTCGGCTCTTAGACGATCCTATTTGGTGTCTGAACAACAGACATCGGGAGACGCAACGCCGATCCAGCCGGCGGATAGACAACCCGCCAACCGCTTTACGCTGGATACAATTATTGACCAAGAAGGGTCGAATCTGAGGTGAGTATCCTATCTTCAACTTGGGGCACACAGAGTAATTGACCGGATATAGTGTCGGCGAACGATCGCTTCTCAGTTTAGCACGTGCCCTAGTAAAAGACAGCAAAGTAATAGTCCTAGACGAAGCAACGTACGCCCCCCTCCCCCTCCCCTCCATCCATCCATACAAACGCTAACTGTCATACAGAGCCTCCGTAGACCTCGAAACAGACTCCAAAATCCAATACACGATCCAAACCGAATTCCGCTCCAAAACACTCCTCTGCATCGCCCACCGACTGCGCACCATCCTCTCATACGACCGCATCCTCGTTTTAGACGCAGGGCAAATTGCAGAATTTGATACGCCGCTTAATCTTTTTGCGAGGGATGAGGGAATATTTAGGGGGATGTGTGAGAGGAGTAATATTACGAGGGATGATATTGAGAAGAGTACGGCGAGGATTGGATGAGTGTATGCGTGCTAAGTTAGCTGCGGCGAAGCGTGTGTGTGTATGAGATAGATGTGTCCTAGATTTTCTCTTCGTATCGGCTGGTTGTGTTACTTACTACTTACTACTCACTACAACAAGCCGACTCTGTGCCTGACTTCGTGATTTCCTGAGAATTCTTCATGCACAGTCAATCCCAAGGTTCGAATTAAGTTCCGGATCACCCACGGGTCCAGAGCGGAGCCATACGAACCCGGTACGAAGCAACGATTCGAACGAATTCTACCATACGACTCCTCGGCAACTCCTCGAAGACTCACGTATACTCACGGATCCTCACGCAAGCTCATGGATCGCTGGGAACTACCTGGGAACCGGGGTGCGGAATCCATTCAAAACCACGCAATCAATTCAATAGAAGAAAAGTGTGAGAAGAAAGGATCGAGAAGAGTGAGCGGTGTATGGAGACTCGAGTGATTGACTGCATTCTCTTCGTTTCTCAAGCCTAACAAAACATGCGTGAAGGGGTATCAGCACGAAGTCATGAGAAGAGAAGTGAGCTGCGGGATGAAGCCGCATTGCGAAGCCGGCTCGAGACGAAGTGGGACGAAGCCGAGTAAGCTGCCGAGTGGCTAATGCCATTGGACCCGTCACCCGTTGGAGCAAGTCTAGGAAGAACAGTTTATTCCCTTACGTTGACCTTACGGCAAGCCTAGGAAATCATGGTATATCCGCGGGCGATTAGATGAACAGCATCCCAATGGCCATTTCGTCAGTAGTCGTAATTATACAAGTTACAAGTTACAAGCGGAATATCCGTATTCGTTCGTTATGTGGTGTACCGATACCCAGACCACTCGTCTCCTTTATCGCGTTTAACTTCTTCCACAGAATCATACACATCTTCTTCGCGCTTGAACATCCCTCTCGAGAAATATCCTCTCTCCTTCGGCATAACCTACACGCACACCGATCAGCACACCCAACATCATACCCAGCTCTCGTAAAAAACATACCTTATCATCATTAACCCCCCTAACAACCTCATCCCTCTCCCCCCTCTCCCTCCTCCCATTCTCCCTCCCAAGCAACCACATAAACCCACACGTACTCACAAACCCAATGACGATATAAACAAGAACAATAACATGTCCGAGTCGATACCACGGTTTATCATGTGCTCGATAAACATTAGATGATACGGCTCCGTTTATGTTTCCGAATGATATGACCATTGCTAGTGTTACGGAGCGTTTGTAGGATCCTTCGACGTTGTTTGAGACCCATGCTACTGTGTTTGCTACAACAAAATGTGAGTTAGGAATATGAGAGAGGAGGGGGAGGGGGACGTACGGATGAGAGGATATATCCCAGAGGCAGCGAGGAAAACGGCAAAGTAGCTCAATCCGGCATTCCGTGAGATGATGAGAATGACGTATCCGGCACCCGCGACTATCAAGAACGCAAAGTTGAACCATCCCCGATGGCCAACCCTATCCGCCCAAAATCCCACTCCACAAGTAACAGCACAAGCAACGACATAAACCGGCACCGTCAAAAGATTAGCAGGCGTCGCCGTGAATCCCAGCTCATTAATAATGCTGGGCAAAAAGAGCGAGAAAGCATATAGGGGTCCATCAACGCCCATATAAGTCAACATCCCAACCCAAGTCTTCCAATCCAAAATACTCCTCACAATATACTTCCACCTCAACTTCTCCCCCGCAGCAGAGAACTGATCATCCTCCTGAAGTCTCCGAATGACGAATGCCCTCTCGGGCTCAGTGAGGAATTTAGCGGTGTCGGGGAAATCTTGGATTATCCAGAATGAGGCTGCTCCGGCTAGGACGGTGACGAGGCCTTCTATTATGAATATCCAGGCCCAGGCGGGTTTGCCGCCTATTCCTTCCATGTTTGATATTGCGGCTGCTAGGAGGCCGCCGAATGCGCCTGAGACTGTGGCTGCTGAGAAGAATATAGCTGCGCGGATACCGAATTCTGAGCGTTTGTACCAACTACACCACCACACACCACCATCAACCCTCCATAATCGGGAAAAAGAAGAGAAGAGCGTACCAAGAGAGATAATAATTCACCCCCGGAAAAAGACCAGCTTCGAACATCCCCAGCAACCATCTCATCCCAAGAAGACCTCCATAATTATGTACGAGACCTTGAAGCGTCATCATGATTCCCCACATGAACATGAGGAAGGAGAGCCAGATGGAGGGACGGAGACGTTTTAGGAATATGTTGGAGGGGACTTCGAAGATTGCGTAGGAGAAGAAGAAGATTGTTAGTGCGAGGAGGTATTGGGTGTCTGTGATGTGGAGGTCGGCTTCGAGGCCATAGAGCTGTCAGAGGCGTCAGCGTCCGAGTCGTAGACGAGGAAGAAGACGGGGAAGACGAGGATATGAAGATAGGAAGGGATGAGGATGGGGAGGAGGGGGTACCTTTGCATTCCCAATAGACGTCCGATCAAGGAAAGAAAGGAGATAAAGAAACGAAAGCCAAGGGACGAGCGCAAGATCCAATTTCCTCAATAGCTTCCTCTCATCCACATCAGACACATCCAGTTCCGCATTGAAAGTCTTCACTTTCAATTTATCGTCGAGTTTTTCGTTGATGTCGGAGGCGGAGCCGTGGCTCGAACCTGTGGCTGAGGGAACGGCCATGTCTTCTGCCAGTGGGGATGAGTCTGGGGCTGGGGAGCATGTGGATTGGGTTTATAAGTAGCAAGTCACAAGAGCGGCTGAGAGAAGCAATGACGCCGACGGTCTCAATCTCGATCTCCTTGATCTCGGCAATCGGCATCCGGCTTCTCACGCTTCCCCACACGCTACTACATGCTAGGCAAACTCAGTCTCGAGTGTGATCTCTACACTCTCAGGCTTCCTCCCCAGAATCTTCTCCAGCGTCTCATCAACCACCTCAGTCTCCCCCTGCGCAATAGCAGTATACGTAGTAGCCCACATCCCCGCCCACTCCTCTCCCAGCTTCTCATACATCTTCCCCCCCACCTTAGTGAACTCCTCCACAGAAACGGTCCGGACGACAAAAGGGTGTGTCAGATGCTTCGAGATGATCCTTGCTGTATCCTCCAATGAGAGCGCTCGAGGACCGGTCAGCAGGATCGTTTTGTCAGCATATGCAAATCCAGAGCCTGAGGGTGCATTAGCCGCGTCCACAATCAACCGGGCAGTCGCTTCGCCCAATTCATCCCTCTTGGCCCACGCTATTCCCCTTCCTCCACTTTCAGGCACCAGAGCTTCGCGTTCGCCTGCTTTCGGATCTACGAAGCCTAGATAGAGAGGCCATGATTCCGTATAGAGGCCTTCGCGGATCACTGTGTATTTAATGTCTGTCTTTGCGAGAGTGGAACGGAGGTAGGCTTCGGTGGAGAGGTGGGCTTGCATTACTGCTGCGCTTGAGGAAGAAGAGGAGGGAGGACCGGCAAAGGCGAGGGAGGTGTAGAATATGTGTTTGACGCCTACGCGGATAGCGGCGTCTATGGCATTTTTGTGATTCTGCTTCATCATCAATCATCATATCACCAAGCTTTTTTTCTATTGTTCGCGTACCTTGACTCTGAGCTCATTCGCAATAGACGGATAGCTGATCAGAAGTAATATGTCTCCGCCTTTGAACGCAGAGTCGAGCGTCGGTGGATCGGAAAAGTTTCCTCTGCGGATTTCGTAAGCAGTTCCATCTGCTAGCTCGGGACCCTTGTCAGGGTTGTAGACGGAAATGATGAGAGAGTGGGTTGTGTCCCGGAGCAAGGCTTGGATGTGAGCAAGCACTCGAGAACCGAGTTTTCCAGTTGTGCCAGTCAGAATGATCTTCATCGTTAGGAGAGAAGATGAGTAAGAGCGAGGTGGATGAGGTCACTGACGCCTCTTTGGTTCTTCCTCCATGTCCTCCGACGACCTACGCACTGTTCTCAACCAACTTGCTCAATTGCAGGCTCAGCTCAGTGCATTGCAATTACAACATCCAGACTCTATCCCGCTCTCCACATCCTCATCCACCACCTCCGAAGTGTCCGAGTCTCTTTCCGACTCGCCCTCGCCGTTCACTTCGCCCGACGCAGACATTGTACTCAAGACATCAGACAATGTCGAATTCAAAGTCTTTTCTCGAATCCTATCCGAAGCCAGTCCATTCTTCGCAACAATGTTCACTCTCCCCTCCCCGCCTTCATCTTCATCAACAATCGACATCCCCGAAGAAAGTAACCTAATCGACCTCCTCCTCCGCTTCATCTACCCCATCCCCGACCCCCCAATCCGCTCTCTATCAACCCTCGACGCCCTCATCGCCACTTCCATCAAATACGACCTCTCCGGCCCTCTCCACACTCTCCGCTCCCTCCTCCTCTCCCCCCAATTCACTTCCAGCGACCCATTCCGCCTCTTCTGCATCGCAGTCCGCCATTCCCTATCCCCCGAAATAACACTCATAATACCCCACACATTCACACTCTCCCTCCTCGAAATGCCCCTCACTCCCTCCCTCCACCACATCTCCGCCCACTCATTCTACCGTCTCCTCCGCCTCCATCAACGTCGTTCATCCCTCGCAAAAGAAATAATCCATTCCGCACGAGCAAATTTCAAATGCCCAGGATGCAATGCTACGCATCTCGTCAATGGAGGATCGAGTGTATATCCTAGTGCATGGTGGAATGATTGGGAGAGTAGAGCGTTTGAGGAATTGGATAAGCGTCCTGGGACGGGGGTGGTGTTTTCGCCGGGGTTTGTGGCGAGGAGTGCAAAGGCTGCGATGAGCAGTGCGAGTTCGAGGAGGTGTCAGGATTGTCCGGCTGATATTTTGAATTCGCAGGGGAGCTTGGATGCGCTTAGAGCAAAGATTGATGCGTTGAGTTGTGAATTGTAGTTTTGTTACATCTATTCTTATTTATTTATTGCGACGAGTTGGATGTTGAATGCGGGAGACCGGTGCTTACCTGATTGTGCTACCACGCTCGTCTTCGACTTCGACTTTGATAAGATAGAGAAAGCGATATAAGAATGGCTCCACTATCCCTTCTCTCCTCCTCCTCTAACGCATCATGAACACCACGCCCAGCGAAGAAAAACAGTCGCAAGACCAAGAGCAAGAAAGATCGGATCGCGAGTCATCGGAAAAGACCGATCGAATTTCGACGGAAGCAAATCCCATAACCACCAACGATGTCCAGGAAATCGACGAAAAGAAATTAATACGCAAGCTTGATCTAAGACTCGTCCCATGGCTTTCCATCCTCTATCTCCTCGCTTTTCTCGATCGTACGTCTTCCCCTATGGTTTCCGTGCTATAACTGAGGCTGAGGATTGACGAGTGTAGGTGGTAATATCGGAAATGCCAAGGTATCCAGCACCCCTGCTACTCAATCTCCACGCTCTCTGACATCACCATTGATAGCTTTATGGAATGGAAAAGGACCTGCATATTACAGATACCCAATACCTCCTCGCTCTCACAATTTTCTTCTTCAGGTATTCCTCCCTTCCTCCCAATTAGAAATATTGGACTAATGATGAATTTGGAAGTTATTCGGTGTTCGAAGTACCGAGTAATATCGTCTTGAAGAGAATAAGGCCTTCGATTTGGCTTTCGTTCTTGATGACGATGTGGGGTATATGCATGGTACGTCCCACCGACCGCAGGGAGGCCCCTTCCTCTCCCTTTCTTCACTTTATCGATTGATTGGGATTTCTGATTGGATAATAGACGGTGCAGGGACTGGTACACAACTACGGCGGACTCCTAGGTACACCCTCCCTCCCCTCCTCCTCCTCTCTTGTAGACAGAGGGACATTGATGGACATTGATGGATGGTGTAGGAACACGCTGGTTATTGGGCTTTTTCGAAGCTGGCCTTTTCCCGGGCGTAGCATATTATCTATCCTGGTCCGTCCTCTCCCTCCCTCCTAAAATCCCACTATTAACCTCCATCGATTTCCATCCCACTTCGTGAAATTAATGGATATATCCCACTTCATGGAATGGATAGCTGGTACAAACGCTCCGAACTCGGCCTCCGCATAGCACTCTTCTTCTCAGCAGCCACCGTCTCAGGCGCATTTGGTGGATTGTTGGCTGCTGCTATTGAGAATATGGATGGGGTTGGGGGGAAGAGGGGGTGGAGTTGGATATTCATACTTGAAGGTTCGTATTTTTTCTTGCTTTCTTCTCCCTCTTTTCGATTGTTTTCTTTTCTTTTCGAGCTTATTTTTGGATCTGAATGGAATTTGGAGTTGGCTGATGCTGCGTTGTAGGAATCGTCACGATCATAGCTGGGATCGCAAGTTTCTGGATAATCCAAGATTTCCCAGATCGCGCAACATTCATCACAGAGCCCGAACGTCACTGTGAGGTCGGAAACCACACATTTTCGGGGGTTTCGCATACCTAGGGTTAGGACCGGTGTATTCAAACCACCGAAGTGATCGGAAGCCAGGACTTCGGAAAGCGACGCGTCAAGAAATTTCGCTAAGTCCCTTCGGTTGCAGGCATCCATCTGTTTCGATTGAAACTCCGCGTCATCTCGTCGCTCTGCCCTTCCGTCCACTACCATCCGCGTTCTCGTCGACGTACACGCCATTTCCCTCTCGCAACGCAACACAATGCGTCGACTATCTCTGCTCAAAGACATATGACTCAAGAATGCCATCTCAGGAACCCAGTCCCAGATGTAATAGGTTGGATTCCGATGTTGTAGGTTGGATGGCAACGATGTAGAAACCCGAGTACGTCCTCTCCTCATCTCAAATCTCTTCCGAGTCGCGTCCTAATTAATTCCAATGCCCACATTGGATTTAGGATGCTTTCATCAAGCCTTCCCCATAGCACTTGAGAGTTCAGATTCCGTTCGTCGTCATCAAAGTCCCTTCGTTATCCCTGCTTACATTCTTTCGTCAGTTGCTTCCTTTGTACTTCTTCGCATGCTCGCCGTCGACACGCCATCAGGTCAGTGTTCTATTACATACCCCTAGCGCTCTCGACTCACCCTCAGCTTGATTTAGTTCTGCTCCGCAGTCTGGCATCAAAGAAGAGATAATGGATGGATATCAGGTCTCGGGATTAGAGAGCGTCACGGCGAGGCAATGAGCAGGGTGCAACAGGTGATTCCTTTCGGTTCGGCTTAAGTAGATAGCACTGTATCACTAGTAGACTTGACAATAAACTGATTATCTTGACAATATTGCAATTGTGTGATTTCGAATACACCCATCCTAGCTAAAAAGCAAAAGGTGTGCTCGCTTACTGGCTCGAAAACCACACAACGAACGCAGAATTCCAGTCAAATTATGTGTTTATACCGGTGGTTTTGGGTTGGGTCAGTGATCCTACTGTGTGTGTTTTAATTATTATTTTTATTCAGACTCCCCGAATGTGTGGGGTTAAACCCTACAATAAGTGTGCTTATATCCCCCGAAAATGTACGGTTCCCGAGCTCACAGTGCGTCAGTCCCCTCCCTCCCCCTGCTCCTCCTTATTCTTACTAATTCTGTATATATGTAGGTCAATTCTTGATCAATAGATTACAGGAAGCCGGCCGAAATACATCAAATGAGCCGTTCAGTGTTAAATACGTCCTACAGAGTATGAGGGATTATAAGACATGGATATGTAGTACGTCCCTCCTCATCCTCCCTCCTTCCCCCTCTTTCCCTTAGCTTTTCTTTAATTCTGCGAGACTGCGAGGCTGATGGGCTGGGTAGTGCTGATTTATATGGGATTGTGCGTCCGATCCTTGGTTGAGTATCCCGGTCTGACGGATGCGCATATATGCATATAGCGACGGCGCATTATTCGCATTCTCCCTCTTCACACCAAGTATAATAAATCAGGTACATCCACAATCCATTCTTAAATCGCCGCTCCCCACTAACATACATTATAGCTCGGTACACTCTCCCTCATCAGCATGATCAAAGACCGAATCTAATGCAGACCTGATAAACGGCAGGCTTCAAAGCAACACCCGCAAACCTCCTCTCTGTACCCGTTTATGTCTGGGCGTGTATTATCACTTGTGTCGTTGGTGTTTTGGGGGATCGGTTTGGGAGGAGGGGGGATTTGAATATGTACGTCTCTTCCTCTCCGCCCTCGCCCCCTCTCCCCTGTCTCATTCTCCCAGGTTCATATGCGTACTGACTGACTGAATCCAGGTTATTCTTCGGTATAGGTAAATCCCACTTTTCAAGGGACGATTGTAAAATGAAGAATGAGGACTGATGATGGGGTGATGCGTAGGAGCGGTAGGGTATATTATTCTGATTATATCCCGAAATCCGGCCTTGTCGTATTTTGCGGTATATCTCGCTGCTTGTGGGATGTATCCTACGATTCGTACGTCCCCTCCCTTCTCCCTTCTCATCACCACCACCTTACATCTTATCTTCTCGCTTGCTTCGCCTCTCTCTTTGCCGTTTTCGTTTGGTTCCTGACAATTGACTTGTGTTGTAGCAAATTCAATGTCAGCATCCTACGCTCTTTTCGTCTGATGGAGATTAATTCTGACTTGTGGAATGTGGTTAGTGCATGGGTATCTGCGAATGTGGAGGGGTCGTATAAACGTAGCGTGACACTGGCTATGTGTATTGGGTTGTAAGTCCTCCTCCTTTCGTTTCGTAGTCCCGCTTAGCCTGGGCTCAATATTTAGTGGAAATCTAAACGGAGCAGTAACATCAAACGTCGTATGTCCCTCTCCCCCCTCCTCCCCCTTCCACCTCCATCAACAACAATGACTTGCACAATGAAGCTGACGCATCATTACCAACTCGACAGTACCGTGCAAAAGACACCCCCTGGTATCGTCTAGGCCACTCCATAGTACTCATCTACATCCTCACAGGATTTACCGCTTCACTCATATATAAAATTGTCTGTGTGAGGGAGAATGGAAGGAGGGAGAGGGGGGAGAGGGATGAGATTATCGATTTATCTGACTCGCCGATGGGCGGTGATGGTCTCGGGATGGATGGGGATGGGAAGGTGAGGGGAGGGAGGGGAGATGAGAAGAATGGGAGGTTTGGAAGTGTCGAGGAGGCGAAGAGGGAGAAGGGGGATGCGTGGAGTGGGTATCGGTATGTTACATGAGCATCAGTCTCCTTGACTCTACCCGAGTCTGAGTGGGTAGAGGCACGATGGTTCGCGGTACGTCGTCCACTGCGGAATTTATGGTTGGTTGGTTGTTCGTTTTGGAGTGTAGGTTGTAGGGCTTGTTTCGTTCTCGTGTAGTTTGTATTCCAAGTCCTGTGTTTATGCTTCCTTGTATAGTATCGTGGCACATATTGAACCTTTTTTGTCTGATCGAATAAAATTCATTCAGCCCTGTATCGATGATATCTGCTAGCAAAACGGTGCATGTGACGTTGATTAAACTGCGAAGAATCAAAGCGCTCGCCGCTCCCTTGAAGCGAAGGAGTTCCAAACCAGGCTAGCATCGATTTCAGGCGCTCAAAAGAAGTAAATCATGATCAGCCTTGCTGTAAATGCCTCTAGAAATGGTATGACATTGTTCAGAGTTTACCAGAGAACCCTCAGGCACGACCTACCAAAGCAACTTCTTCGAGTTCAATTCCGAGTCCTTGTAGGCGCGTGTATCCACAGATTCAACACCGAGATTAGGCTTTGCAAGATTTGATGATTGATGTACATGTACTCAGTACATGGCATGCAAGAGACGCATTGACAGTGACAGAGACAGGCAGACAAGGACAGAATATAGTATCAAAAATAACGCACGAATCACATTAGGCTACAAAATAGCTTTCCACGAATAAACAAGAGACTTGACTGACATGACAGACTGTAACAGAATGAAGTAGAAACAGATGGGAAGATGGATGGGGGACACGACACGGGCACGCAGGGTGATCACAAAAAGTGTAATGAGGAAAAAGGATGAACAAGGATCCAAATATGCAATATGCAATAATAGGCTCGAATAATCAGCCGAACATACTGCCTAGATATCCACGAGCGCTGGATACCATTTCGACGAGGCTCCCGCCGAAACCGTTCTGCTGGTGGAGGGCGTCTGGGCCGTTGTTGATGGGTGATGAGTTCGAACGATTGTGGGATTGTGATGAGTGAGAGGGAGAGGCGGAAGACCCTGGTATGCGAGGGGGAGTTTGGTTCAGGGAATTCGTACGGAGGTGTTGTTTCGCAGGGGAGGAAGTGGCGGATGATGAACTCGTGACGATTGATGGAGGAGGTTGGGCTTTCGTCACGACGGGATTGGGAGTACCTGATGCGGAGGGTTGGAGCACGGGTATAGGCGCAGCGTGAGTTGGAGTGACTGGAGCCTCGACAGTATCCTGCGTCTTCTCCCTCTCAGTGCTAGGCTCTCTCTCTGTTCTCCGCGTCCGCTCTCTACCACGAGATTCTCTGATAATACCGCTTCCGCCTGGACTCAGACTCCCGAGAATGGGAGAGTCTCTTCGAGCACCATCGCCTTCCCACCGTCTGTCCCGACTACGACTGCGACTGTTGCCTCCTTCTGAACTGGGAGTCCGTACCATCGTCCGTCCTCGGTCTCTCTCGCCATCACGCTCCTTCGTATGATCGTCTGATAATGACGTATCAGGACTTATACTGCGTCCTCGCCCACGTTCGCGAACGTATGGCGGAGAGACAGACAAGAATGACCTGGACGAGGAAGAGACGGCCGTAGAAGAGGTGGTGGGAGGAGAAAGGGAGGCGTTGTTGTGAGTGTGCGAAGAAGTAGGCGGCGCCTCTGTGCGAGGGGTCGAAGCCCGTCGCGATGGCTGAGGGGAGCTCTGCTTGGAGCCTCGACGCGACCGGTCTCTCGAGCTTCTGTTCTCGAAATAATCACCAGACGGTTGAGTTTCGATTGCCGGAGGAGAGCTAAAGAGCCAGTATTTCGCGTCCGGGTCGGCGTCAAGACTCTGCGAGTGCTGATGCGTTCGGCGGCTAGCTTCGGCAGTAATATAGTTACTGCTGATCTGCTGGTCGTAGCCACTTCCGACCGGAGGAACCCAAACGAGAGGAACATCCTCGTTAAGATCCTCGTCAACTACGGCCCAGGGCTGATCCTGCTGACGTTGTCTGGCGTACGAATTCAATGACGGATGGAGATTGCTTGACGAACCAATCGGTGAAGGGGCGTACGACGATGAAGCCTTCAACATCGTCGGAGCTATAGGCGCAATCGTCACGTGCTCCTTGGACGCAGTACCATTCGTGCCGGTCGACGTGTTGGACCTCTGCGAGCTCGAACGGGAGAAAGCGAAAGGCCGATGCACTGAGCCGGCGCTTGAACTCCTGGAACGTGCGGTCCGGATCTCGATTTGGTCGTCTTCATCGTCACTCTCCTCCACAACCTGCATGGGAACGTGTCCGCTCTCTTCCTCGTCTTCGTCGTCCTCAGGCCAAGTCTGAGTGGGGTATCGCGTCCGCCCTGCGCGGAGCGCGAACTCACGCTGAACCGTGGGAGTATCGGACGACGGATGAGCGGCTGAGGGAGAATTGGAAGGCTTATCAATCGCGATGCATTGTTCGACAAAAGTATTGAAGGAAATATGTTTCTTTGGTGGACCAGTAAATGATGTCGCATCAAGAGGCGGCGTGGAAGTCTGAGAAAGGGTCTCTGGGGAAGGCGGTGAAGCTGACACGGACGAATCACTGTGCGACAGACCGTCGGCAATGATCCGAGGCGGGCTCTCTTTGCGGAAGGGATTTCGCTTGAATATGTTAGAATCAGACTTTGTATGCAAGAGGTGTGGCCGCGAGAGAGCGTCGGTGTGTTCAAAGGGATTGGAATCAAGCTCAGAGGTCGGAGAAATATTCTCGAGGGTTTGGAAATGAGGACTGGGCGGAAGGGCTGACGAGAGCAAGTCTCCGATAGAGCGGTGCTTGAGAATTGGCTTGGGAAGCTGAGGGGCTGGGAGCGTGGCCAAGGATGCACTGTGGTTTACAGGCGAGGGAGGAGAGGTGCTCGAACGAGCGGAGAGTGGACGTGAGCGGGGTAGGTGATCCGCGGCTGTGTGGAGTGGGCCATAGAGCCAGGTGACGTCCGAGTCCTTGAGCCTGGAGCGAGCAGCGAGTGTGAGCAGGGTCGCTGTCGTCGAATATGGAGTAAAACATACCAATTCAGAGTCTCAGGGCTGACGGTCTTAAGACCATTTCGCTGCTTCCACCAAGTACGCCAACTGGCGTTTTCGAGCCTTGCACCGTTTGCAATCTCGTTCTTCTGGCGGGTCATGTTGCGCCATGACCGCCAGACATCCTCCTCCTGCCATTCGTGCGAAAGATAGTCGACTTGGCCATGGGGAAGAGTTGTTATCTCACTGTCGTCAGAGGAGTTGACGTTGACAGAGCTGATAAGTACGGGGAGGTAATTAGCAGCCATTCTGACTGAGGGGCGATGAGAGTAGGGAGTCTAGTAATTGTACATAGTGTACGGCCACTTGATGATGGCGCAGACGGGGGAGCAGGACCAGAGTCGGCGGTGGCAAGAGAGGCCTAAATGAAGGAAAAAGAAGAGCGAAAGCGAACGACGGCTCGCCCGGAGCTCGAGCGCATCACGTGACAGGGTTTCCCCGATGTGGGTCGCCGGAAGCCGATCCGACCACGCGGCTTCTCTCGGTCCGCACTCTCATTTCGCCGGGTTTCCCTATCCAGTGAATCCGGGTAGCGCTAGCCGTGCGGATGCTGCCCGTTTGCAGTCTTGACGGCAGTGGTCGCATGCAGCGAGCGCAGAGATTTGGCAATATTGCAGGCGGCCGCGACGTAGGAAGTGCTGAGCAATGGATGGGTTGAGTGAGATGACGCATTTGCTTGCTGATCGACCCGGAGAATTTTCAGGGGCAGTTTTGTTTACCCCGGAACAATTTGCATGTCTCGAATATTATTCACCCCTCGGGAGATCACGCGTTGTGCTCCGTCCTTTTCCGCCATGTGTTTTCTTTTTTCTCTCCACCAGCTGCAGCCAATCTACTGCTGGCGATCAGAGCCTTATGACGTCGGTTGCATTATCTTCAGAGCACTCTCGGCCAGGCCCGTCTTTTCTCGCAATTTCAGCGTTAGCCGAGCGTGCTTTGTTCCTCGCAAGTGATTGGCAATAATCAGCGACCTTCCCTATCTAAGCGGACTAGACCGCTCGGACCTACCTTTGCTCTATCGCCAGATCCAACCACTGAGCGCGCCACACGGTCAAAGCACGCCTTCTCACAGATCTAGTCTTGTTGATGCTCCGTTCCTGAATTAAATCCAGGATCTATCTCTTAGCACTTTGGCTCCGAACGTCGGCTCTTGCTCTTCCCAATTCATTTTGATCCGCAACTGGAAGTTGTCGACATGTCGTCTGGTACCCGCATAGAACGGATCCAAGACTCTGGCCAGAAGAACTAGGGCTGCACCTCATCGAAGCCAGCTTTCGTCACAGCTTCTATGTGGCGAAATTGAATGCCGAACAGAGCATCGAGGAGGCGTGGAAAATAGGTGTTTGGGAAGCCAAATTGGTTAACTTGAATGCCGAGCAGACCAAGCCGAGCGCTTTTTTCTAGAATGCCGAGATCGTCTAACCTGCGAAATAAAAGATCGCTAAGATAAGTCTAGGTTCGCTGAGGTACCGAGTCGTTTCTACGAGCTGTTGTCCTTCCAATTTTTCCAATGTTATAGCCCTAGAGTCAATATTCCGAGTCTAGAGCGCTGTTGACTCTCGCTGGTCTTGTGAGCCATGGTGAGCGCACAGGCCTGAACACCGCCTCTGCAGTGCACGAATAGTAACTCTGTGCACAAACATCTGTCATAAGCGCAGAAATAAGCTTCAGAACGTGTTATACCATTTCCAATCTAGAACGTGGAGTTGCTTCGCCCGGAGAGTCGCCCCAACACGTCTTGACGACGACGCACAGACTTGGTTCACAACAGAACGGTCGATTACATAATCGAGTCCTCGCTATGGCTGTACTCGTTCCTGGTGAATGCATTATATGTATTGGAGGCGTTGGCGATATCAGAGATCCTCGACTCTTGTCTTGTTTCTTCGTATTCCACTCTGTAGTGGCTAGCTAGCCCATCCAAATCCTGGGATATGTCAGAATGCAAAACATCGCTCGATGGCTACCAGATGGTCGGGTTGACAGTAAGCATACACACCATTGGTCGACTTGTAGTGGGACTGATTATATTTTCGTTCAAAGCTGACATCTGAAGCGGCCCTTTTCTCTATGATAGCCGTGACTGGCACTTTATCCTACATCGGGGTAAGTTTGTATTTCTCGTGGGAGCCCATCCATTCCATCCATTCACACTAAATTCTTGGTCTCCAGATCAAAGTCGTCAATGCATGGCGTCGACGACGACGGCCTTGGAGGCTTTTCAAGAGACCACTTGACGTTTACGTGGTACGCAAGCCAGAACTCCATTGTTAATTACTCGCTAACCCTAGCGCATATAGTTCTCGCTGCTCTCATCCGACCTTGTCCAAAGCTTAGGAGGAGTGATGAGTCTGAAATGGGTCCATGAGCAGTCCGTTACATGCTCTAGCTATTGCTCTGGCCAGGGCATTATGCAAAACATGGGGGAAACAGGATCAGCAATGGCGACTATCGTAAGTAAGCTTCCGCTTCCGCTCCTTCTCCACCTGATTTTCGTGATTGCAGGCTATAGCTATCCACACATTCCTGGTCATTGTCTTCCGGTGGCGTATTGAACGCCTGTGGTTCCCTATTCTTGTCGTATCCGCCATCTGGATCTTCTGTATCCTGTTTCCTATCATCAACTGGGCACGCTTCCGCAAAGACCAAGAACCTTTCTTGTTCCCTTCTCCGTAAGTATCTTCCTCATAGAGTGCTGTGATCACGAGCCTGACTCCTTGACAGATATTGTTCGTCGTGTGTTTTCTTAATCTCATATTCGTCTCTGACCGTTCTCCAGGGTGTTGGATCGGCGCTCGTTCAGGACTTCAAATTGGAGGGGAATACGTATGGCTATGGATCGCCGCATTGGTATCCATACTGCTGTATGTTCCCCTTTTCTTCGTCATTCGAGGGAACCTCGACATAGACGAAGACCGGTGGTGGAAGCTTCGTTTCACCAGAGATGCTGACCAGGCGGACAGTGCATTGAGTTTCCAAATGTTATTGTGCGGATTCCCATTCCTATTCTACCTGTTCCCTGACCCAATTTTTTCTTACTTCTAGATATCCTATGGCGTACTCGGTCCTTGTCATTCCTTTATCGGTCTGCCGATGGTTCCAGTTTAGCCATCACGAAATTTCAACGGCTGCCCGTTTTGGTCCTTTCACCCTTTTCTCGCTGATGGGTTTGGTCAATGTTATCCTTCTCCGACTACTGCGGCCTGATGTCCTAATGATGGGCCGGGAAGAAAATCGTTTAGAGGAGGAGCACGAGTTGTGAGTGTATGTATGAGCTTTGAAAAAGGAACTTGAAGGTCGTGTCCTCACTTGTATATTATTTGGTCCTGCATGACGTTTTATATACCCCCTTCACCACAATTCGTTGTACATGTACATTAATCCGTCTTCGTACCAGACGCTGGGCTCACAAATTAATTCCAACTACCCAAGTCGAGTTTGTGCTCTCGAGATGTAGCTGCAAGGCAGATTGGCTCAAATTCGGCACGAAGGGTTCCTTCAGACCAGGCGACGCAACCCGAGGCCGAGAATAATTGAAGTCTGCGCATTACGACATGTCTGACAAGATCCATCCGAACGTCGAAGTGCGCAGTACGGCGTCGAAACAGGGACACATTTGGATACCTGGGAGGGGCTTCCACGTAAAACAAACGCTCAGATAGATCAAACATTGACAGCGGCGCCGTCCAGGATCCGCTTGAACAAATGCATTTGGTCGCTAAAACTGACTGTCAGAAAACATTGCGCCCGAATACTCACGCATATATGCCATTGAGTTTTGGGCGGCGCGCACGATACAGACAGACGGTATGCCGCGGTTTGGAGCTGTTCTTGGAGGAACGGACCACAGGTCGGTGAAATAGATTGTGCGGCAGTTCCGAAGAAAAATGACCTGACGGCAAGATCGTCAGTTCAATTGCGCGACAGAGGGTGTCATCGATTGGTGTATTCCGGAGGCGTCAAGCACGAGTATATGCTGCATAACGAGATCATCTTGATCTGTGCTTGACTAATTACTTGTGAGGTGCAGAGCCTTCAGAATCTCAAATGAACCAATTCGATACGATGCTTGGATGACCTAGCTCCGAGAAAGGCAGATATAAAATTGAAATGCTTGTGTTTTAACTGATCAATGTTATTCGCAGGGGTTTACCGAGGAGGTCTGAAACGCAAGGGTAAGCTCCAAAGGACCAGCGGTGGCTCGTACCGGAGCAACTGTGATGAATGTACAGCCCATCGTTGAGATAACATCACTATTCTCTGCGCTGCACACCAGAGGGATCACGATCCGCGAGGCGCATTGGAGCAGTTGGACTGTGCCATTTGCAAACTCTCTGCGGCGCAGTTATATCTGATGGGGAGCATTGCATGCAGAGTAAGGGATTGAGATGAGGGTCTCAGAGGCGAACAGGTCTTGTGAGAAGCAAGAGAGGTAGAGGGTGCTTGAGAGTGGTGAGCGTTCAGAACAAGCGCCTTTGAGCACGGGCCACCGCAACCAAAGCTGAAGCGCTGAATATTCCAGGGTCTTTCGTCAACCTTGAAGTCTTGATTGCAGGCAGAACAATGGCGCCTCGACCACTGATGAATCGTCCTTTTGACCTCGCATATTTCACGTTCTTCGCAATCCACATACTTGCAACTTTGTTTGTGGACCTGCAAGCATTATATCCCCAAGACTGGACGCCCTCTCCCATCAATCTCATACCAGAATGGTATATCGAATTTTCAGGAGATCCATTGATCGCGGGAGCCATGGGCTTCATCGATGCTCGTGACCCAACTAAATGGATATGGATCAAAAGTTTTATGTGGGCGGAAGCGTTGTTTCAGCTTCCAGTATTCATTCTGGGCCTGCGGGCTCTTTATCGTGGTGAGGGAGACTTTGTTGTTATGCCACGAGATATGTGACGAATTGGTTCCACAGACGATCAGAAAATCTATCCTCTCCTGCTCATCTACGCTGCTTCATCCACAACCACGATGATCCCATGCGTTTGGACGGTTCTTGCAGTCCCCAGAGGCACCAAAGCGGTGCTAGGGATCACTCTCACCTCGGAGCAGCTCACAACATTGCTCACGAGCTATGTCCCTTTCCTGTTGGTGACTGCGACGATGACAGTCGATATGGCCCAACGACTGGCGCGCTTGGTGAACCAAGCACTGGCCTTGAACAACGAGAAAAAATTGTGATCCACTTCCACTTCATATCATTGATTTTGTATTTTGTTGTTCCGATGTTTTGGATAGAGTACATGAATTCGATCGGTTGTTTGGACGGATGCTTCTCATGGGGTCGTGTCTCGGAACTTTATTTGAGTCACTGAAAGCGGCAGACGTCATCGGAGTTCAAACCAACCTCAACTTCAACCATCGCTGATCCTCCTTCATTAATCCTCACGAATACTAGTACCACTATGCCCCCTACACGAACCTCTGACGGCAAGAAAGGAAAAACTGTACAAAGTGAGCGAGTCTATGGTAGCTGGTTCGGTCAGAAACTCACCTGTACAAGGTACACTCCCCTTCAGATCGACAAAACCAGGTGCCGCTGTTTCAAAAAAGTCACGCAGTCCAATACTGGTCCCCCCACCTGCCATTTCTCTAAGCTCTTCAGAGTCAGAAAGCGATGATGAACCGGACACTGAGCCACGAGCTTCCCAAAGCATAGCGGAGACCGTTGCTCAACCCACTCCTATCATAAGAGAGACACTTGATCCTGATAGCAAGAAATGGAATAAACTGAGAAGCGCTGCCCGAGAGAGAATGGGGAATATCCAGCCCAGTGAGTCCAAGAGCGCACGAGTCTTGCATCAAAGTTTCATTGTTGACTATGCTTCCATTTCAGTTCACGCTGACGATCTGACGAAAGTCGACATTATTTTGAGAGTTTTCGACACCAATTATAAATATGGACCTTGTGTTGGACTGACAAGACTCGAGCGTTGGGAGATGGCTGAAAGACTGGGGTTAAACCCTCCCAAAGAGGTTTGTCTCAGTGATCTCGAGTCCGCGGACTTTGATTCAATACGGCTGACACAGATCCGCGAAATACTGACGACGAAGGAGGGGATGGAGGATACACGGTATTCGCAAACGATGTTCTATGGACAAGTTTGATGTACGTCCGCGGTCGACCGAGAATGTTCGTGTGCATTGGACAACTGTAATAAGATAGCATTCAAAACCTCTTTCTTAATAAGACAACCTCTTCGTGGGCGTCGGAATCCGGGCTCTCTATTCAAGCGTAGCTGAGAAGCTCCTCTCCTCATCCGGCAATCTCTTCCTGCACTACTTAAATGACCGGACCAAGCTCTATGGCCCAAGTCAAGCTACGCTCCCCTATTCACTATCAGAATGCCCGGAACCCTTGCAAATGAATCTCATGTCGACGTCCTCATCATCGGTGCTGGGCCGGCGGGGTTGATGTGTGCGAACGGGCTCTCTTTGGCTGGTGTCAACGTTCGCATTGTCGATCAACGGTCGGTGTCTCAGCTGTTGCCAAAAGAGATGGTTATTGACGTCCCATAGACCGGACAAGGTACCTGCTGGTCAAGCTGATGGAATCCAACCTCGAACTATCGAAGTTTTGCAGGTTTGTCGAACGCACCGACGTTTTCAGTCATATTCATCTTGCCCGTCTAGAGTTATGGTCTGGCAGACCGCCTTCTTCGTGAGGGGAATCAACTGCATATGGCGGTGAGTTATTTCAGCGTAAGCAGGCATACGAGTAATCGCTCAATGATGAAATATTCCAGGCATTTTATAATCCTGGACCCTCGGGGGGAATCACTCGTACCGGTCGCGCCCCAGACGTGACCGCCGCCTCTGCTCGCTACCCCTTCGAAACCACACTGCATCAGGGAGCCATAGAATCTATATTTCTTGACTCCATGAAATCGCGTGGTCTGTTTGTTGAGCGCCCCGTGGCTCCCGTGGCCCTTGAATGGTCCCAGGACGAAAATCAGCTCCAGGATCCAACTTCCTACCCCGTCACCGTAGCGCTTAAAAATCTTTCCGACGAAACTCAAGAGCCTCGTCTCGAAAGGGTCCATGCCAAGTTTGTTGTTGGTGCCGACGGCGCTCACTCATGGGTTCGCAAGACATTGGGCTTTGCAATGGAAGGAGAACAAACAGAATTTGTGTGGGGAGTTGTCGACACAATCCCTGATACCGACTTCCCGGACATCAGAAATCGTTGCGCTATCCACTCGCCGAATGGATCTTGCATGGTCATTCCTCGAGAGGGTGATATGGTCAGACTGTATATCCAGTTGACCGACAGTCAGATTATCGAAGCAGGCCGGTTGAACAAAGGTAAAATTAACTGTGATCAGCTATTACAAGTAAGCGACTCCATCCCTGTTCTTCCGCACCGGTGTGCTCACATCGTTCAGGTCGCACGGAAGTCCCTCAAGCCATTCAGAATTGAATTTCCGAACCCGATTGACTGGTGGACGCTGTATATCATTGGACAAAGAGTTGCTTCAAAGTTTTCAATGCACGAGCGCATCTTCATCGCCGGTGATGCTTGTCATACCCACTCTCCAAAGGCTGGGCAGGGAATGAATGCCTCCATGAACGACACTCATAACCTCAGTATGTCATTTCCGCTGTGTTCGCGCGCTGTCCTGACTGTCGCAGTATGGAAACTAACCCAGGTTCTGAGGGGCTGGTCGCATATCTCGTTATTGAAGACTGTATGTTGCATCTTCGTGCTGTTCAAGTTGTTTCTGAACCGTCATGCAGTACGAATTTGAGCGCCGAAAATATGCACAAGATCTCATCGCTTTTGATAAAAAGTTTTCGGCTCTTTTCTCCACGAAGGCGCAAACCGATGAAGACCCGGATGGCGTTACCCACGAACAGTTCCTTGAGTATGCCGCCTTCGGTGTCCGCATCCTTCCACTCATTGTCTCGTAGGGCTTTCCAAACATTTGGTGGTTTCACGTCGGGAATTGGGATTCATTATGCTCCCTCGGATATCGTAAATCCAGAAGGACAGTCTGCTGCCAGCAAGCTTATTGTTGGGCAACGACTTCCGCCGCAGATCCTATTGAGGGCAGCGGATTGCAGGCCGTTTGAGATACAAGATCTGATTCCTGCTGACACAAGATTCAAGATTCTGATATTTGCTGGCAATACCAATGATACTCAGCAGCAGAAGAGGCTGTTCACGCTGGCGGACCAATTAGGTGGAGATGGTGGCATACTAATCAAGCTTGCGGGTGCGGCTTACGGATCTGTTTTTGATATAATATCAGTCAGGTGTGTAACAAAATTGACATCATCTCACATAGATAGTAAGAGCTAACATATCATTACAGCAACTCTAGCAAAGAAGATGTAAACTACACTGATCTGCCTGCTATATTCCGGACTCACTGGTCCAAGTGAGTGAGCATTACCAAAATAGCTAACAGAGAACTGAGTCAATCACAGAGTTTTCACTGATGCCCAGGAGGTGGCAGGTCTTCGGGGTGGCATGGCATACAAGTCCTATGGCATTAGCAAAGATGGTGCTGTTGTAATTGTGAGACCAGATGGATACATTGGCAAGGTGACTGGGATTGAGAATGTCAACAGTATCAACCAGTACTTCAGCAGTTTCATGATAATGCAGTCTGCAATGACTCTGCATGACTCATGAGAGGAAAGATTATGCTAGCTCCTTCAGAGTTTAGACTAGGGTTGCAAGATATGATATGATATGATATTTTTCCCAAATTTTGGAATATCAATCAATATCACAATTCCCAAGATCTTGGAAATATCATATCAATATCGTGATATTGATATTTTGTTTTTGAAATCAAAATATTGTATTGCTTTAAATCAAATTTTATCACTTTGCATTTTAAATCAGTTTGATATCAGTTTTTAGTGCAATTTTCGCCAGCCACTGTAAGGATGAACACGAATACACCAGAAAAAAGGATACCCATGGATGTACCTACCCAGGTACCTGTCTTTTTCAGCTTTCACAGGTCCAGGTACACCATCTACTAAAAATCTCACAGGTCCGAGTATTGGAAATCTCAAAATTTTGTTTACTCAGGTACCCCATGGATATACCTGTCTAGAGGACAGGTCTCCTCTGAGTCTCAGATTCACATAATATCCTCCAATACCAGCTCAAATCTCATTATTACACCACTTATAATTGAT